>DWEJ01000732.1:0-15181 GCA_018245835.1 Mysoria sejanus stolli
GTACAACTCTCTTAGAGCCTACTTTGGGATTGAACAACCTTGTGTGGCGACATGCCATGATATTTAATATATAAAAAAACTTAACTTCACGCTTGTAATCCCCGAAGCGGTAGGCAGAGGAATGCAGAAGATATTTAATATAATTTATTTTTTATTATAATGCTTATGATCTTTCAAAATTACGATACTCAAAACAAACAAAGAGTGCCTTTTATCTCAAAATCCAGTTTGCAATGTATATTTTTAAATTTATATAATTCCGCAATCCGGTTTCGAATACAAACTTAAAATACGTATCAAACATTGTCACCGCTAAGCAAAGTTTGCATGGTTTTATTTAAATTAACGCGGGTGCTCTAATTTAATACTCAGTACTGACAAAATGTCATTTCATGTCGAACGCCAGTAACGTTTGGTTCATCATTAGCTCGAACATTTTCGTCGTTGGATAGTTGGAATCAAATTCTTTATTAGAATAAGAGGGTCAAGGGTTAACCTACCACAAGAACTATAAGCGGGTCGACTGATTGTTTATTCCGAACACAATTTGTGCATCGCACGGACTTGTCACTTCAGTCGGATATATACAAAAAATCTTAAATGATATGTAATCATTCTCCGTATATATATACTTAAAATCACAAAGAAATTACAAGGAAAAAACGGGTCTATTTAAAATTTATATAAATTGTAATCAAAAGTACTTAAAGAAACAAACAGTAATTGTTAATTTAGGGAAGAAGCACATCAGGCCCGTGAGCACAAACATATTTGTCGTTAGGTGCATTCTGTTCACCTCCTAGGGGAGCTAGTATCACACCGTAAGAACAATCATAAACGAATATATTAACATCCTTTGTTATAAAAGTCTCACGAAACGCGTAAACTTTCTCATTCACTTTAAAAAATCAGTGCTACGTGAAACACGCTGTCGTTAAGAAGGTCTTAATTATTTAGCGTCTTTTCAAGCGGAGAAGCAATGCTTTGACTTGCTCACGAAAGCGCAAAAAACGGACTGAAATGTTTAAAATAATAATTAATCCTTGTTTCAACTTTTCTAGTGTTGCCATCTGTTAAGTTAAAATATCAGGACCTTACATATTGCTCCTGCTTTAAATGTTAGTGTCGTTGCGAAGTTCAATGCGTCTCATCCTTAAAAAGTTTTTACAATAACGTTATAGTTATGTAGACTTAAAGAACGAAATATTCTCGTATAAAACGATTTCACAGTAGCTTGTAAATTTATAATAAAAACAATGTTTATTTACTTTTTGTGCAATATAAATATAATTGACTGCCTCGTTGGTCGTGTTGGTTGCAAGTGTGACTGCCGATCAGGAGGTCCCGGGTTCGTTTCCCGGGTAGAACGCTACAAATTTTCTAATTAGAAAATTTTCTACTAGAATATCTAAATTAGAATTCTGGTAGTGGTTCGGAGTCTGGATATGTGCCCGATGCATGGCAATAGGCTCACCACCTATTCCATAGCGCGACGTAAACGAAACTGGTATAACGTGGGAGTTTTCTGCATTCCTCTGCCTACGTCTTCGGGGATTACAGGCGTGATGTTAAATAATAATAATAATAATAATAAAATCTTTTATTGCAAGTTCAATTTTACTCGTGCTTTCTGCTTAGCATACATATAGCATGTATATCAATATTGTTCACGTCATCAAGATACATATGTCATTGTTGCTTTGTTTCATTTTGTTTAAAAGATATACTTGGTTATCTTTGATTTTCAATTCACAATACAATATCTGTATAAATAACTTCTAAAGCATATGTAAAAAAAATTTATATATTCATATACATCCTAATTAAAACTGCTTAACTTTATCGAGGTATTATTAAACCCTATGCGTCCGTCGACAAGAACTACGACGTACACAGTTTGCACCTACATTGAAACTCATTGAAATATTAACCTAATAATACCCCATTAACGTCCGTTAAATTAATGTTTTTCATCTTGTAACAATTATAGAAATACTTGTAATTATTATGTATGTAAATTTATATACAGAAAATATATACATGTACGTAGCTATAAAAAACATTTTAATTAATGTGTTTATATTTTTAATTAACTCCACCAAACATATATTATCTATATTAATTAACAATATAAATTCAGATAGTCCTAAGCCGTTCCACGCTCACAATTCACTTAAGCTTCGACCTTTTATTTTTCCCGCGATTATTGTTAGAGCCAGGGCAGCAATATCAGGTAATATGTGCGTCTCAGTAATGAAAGTAAAGCTCCACTATTTGTCAAACGAAAAGCCAGTAAGGCCGCGCAAAAAGGTTGCGTATGGAACGAATGTGAAGTTTTTGCTGACGAAGGAACGAGGGACGATTCGTTTGACGCGGATCTAGGTCAATCACTTGTTTATATAGCGTCAGCATTATGCGAGGTAGTTTCTCATGATCCGGACGATCGTGTGATATTGTTTACGGGTTCTTCATGTTATATCGGTATAATTTTATTTTCTGTTGTTTTTTGACAAAAATAATTGAATTTTGAAATGATAAGACAAAACTGCAAGACTCGAAAAGATAATATACATGTATTTCGAGTTTCACTTTCTGTTAAATGCTATTACATTATTTATATTATTTTTAAGACATGATAAAGTTTTTTTAAGTGTAAAAGTGACAATACAATGATGAACACACGGATAAATAACAACTTGTCTTGTACAGACAGTCGTAAAGTACACTTAGTAAAAATTAACGTTACAACCCGCACTGACAAATCTAAGCAAAAGTTAAAACGGAGGAACTGGGCAACTTTGCTAAGTAGATCTAAATTAAAAACATTGTGTTTGTCACATTAAATATTTTTTACTTCATAGATTTATCTGAAACATGTAGAAATTCTAGGGTCATAGGGTCATAGGTCATATCATTGCTAATAGTTTTAAATAGATAACTTGTGGTCTAATTTCACGTCTACCTACATGTATCAGTTTGGAGTGTACTTTTAGTATTATTCTCGTTTGTAATAAAATATATACTTGCATGACAGTAAAAAAGACCATTTCCTTTCAATTTAATCCAGCGCCTGTGACGTGGCGCGTCTCCTCTTCCGGCTTGCCAGCAAATTTTCTCGGCAATGCGAATATTAAAGCGTCTCAAATCAAATTATGAGGCCAATTGTAGAAAGATCCTATTACAGTTTCCTCGTCATTCTTCGCTTCATTCCTTTCTGCAATTCTGAAGTAATTTAGCATTTTATATTATATATAAAATTTTATTAAACTTCTAGAGTTCTATACGATATATTATTGTTCAATTATATTTATGTAGATTTAGAAGAACACTTTTGACTAAAGAATTTAAAGACGACCAGAACTTACCATTTTTTACGCCAAAAGGTAACTTTCTTATAAACCTTCATTGCAGTATAGTTTGTTATGAAAACGAGAAATAGTTAATTTACCAACACACCCTTAGACAACTCATTCATTTCAATTTTATTATACGCTTATTAAGCACATATCTAGTTAATTGTTTGTTTATTTTCATATGGGATGTAATAAAGTTACCCAAAACAAGGATCTAGATAACTTACAGTAATAAAAACAGCGTGAAGCTATGTGTTTCATGTTTGTTCCCCCTTTAATAATATTCGCCAGGTGTCTTAATAGTCCCCCTTTATTGCCCGACTCCCTTACTAATCCTTATAGTCTCGTGAAAGGAATATTATATTTACAAAGAATGTTATGTGTGTTTCGAATATTCTTTTACCCACAGATATGTTATTTGGTAGGTTTACATATGTTTTTCATTTTGTTAAGGATTGAAACGTAATATCACGCATGTTGTCCCTGTAGAGATAGGCACAGGAATGTAGTACACTCAGATGTTTCACCAGATACGATTACGTCCCACTATGGAATAGGGAGTAAGTATATTGCCATACACCGGGTACTAATCCAGACTGTGAGCAAGTGCTTGAAAATCTAAGTTAGAAAAATCCAATAGAACCTAACACAAATTTATGAATAATTATAATGACATGTTTCAATTACAAATATTATGGAAATCCTTGCATAGAAAAATATGTAAAACCTTCTTAAAAAGCGTTAGAAAATAAAAGACACAGGCTTATATAAAAGTTATATTCTGTAAATTTTCCTATCATGTCACTAGAAAAAAGAAATATAATAAATATTCTTACTCCGTTCCTCGTTCCGTAGCACACAATTTGTATAGTATGGTCTCATTTCGAATTTGAAATGTAAACCAACACGACTGTAAAATATGTTCTCATCATAAAATATTTTCACTAAGGTTCTTAAATTTTTTCACGAAACACAAAGTAGCCTTGTCTTTGATAATATAACACTTGCAAGACTCATGTTACATCCTATTAAATTATAATCCCCTCGAGACCATGTTTTTCATGAACCTGAGACGAATAAAGAAAAATTTAATCTGTTGGCTTTGAGGTGACCACGGTGCTAACTTTTGAAGGATACACGTGCAGTATATTGTTTAGTTTTTGGGACTCAATACTAAATATTACATGTACATATATACAGGTTTTAATTATACATAATAACGATTGCAAACAATAAAAAAATGTTGTACCTACTGTTTTTTTTTTATTTCTAGAATGATCGGATCTTCTATTAGAAGTTAGACCTCTTAGTCTCAACTACATTTGTCAATCTGCTAGAAGCTGAGAACTTTATTTAGAGCTTTTAGCTGAGAAGTTGCATTTAATTATGCAAATATAACTGCTATTTTATTGTATATCGTTCAGGTTACTAAAAAAGAAGATATATCAAACACTTCAATGAAAACGCAAATTAATTATGTAAAATTAAATTAACATTTTATAGGCCATTTACAATATTGGATGTTGAACCCACCTGGAATCTGGAAGATCTACCCATCCAACATATTCAGAATCGCTCAGACTTGTTATTATTCATAATTAACGATGTTTTATTTTTTCATAGCACTATGGTAAAAGTAAGTTTATCAATTATGCCTTTTCGTCTTCTGTCATCGGAAATTATTGTCACAGCGTTTACCTAATACACGTTGCACTCCCCGGCAGGCCATAAAGAGGAAATTGCCTTCTAGCTGAATTCATCGCGACCGTCTGAAACCTCTAGTGTTGTGCGGGCAGAATCAGGCTTTTGTATACCAGCAAAGTCTTCCTCCTTGAGCTTATACAAATGCGACTTTAAATTGCATTGTACAATCTTGTTACAAACATTGCAGTGATATTGTATATTTTGGAAACTAAGTTATATTCATTTTAAGCTACTCGTAATAATACATACTACATATTATGTTCGAAGCGAATATAGATTTAAATAATTTATATAGTTTAATAATCGATAACGAAGACTTCTTTCGGAGCCGGTACCGTGGGTCTCGTCGACTAGCGCTAGGGTTGAACGTACAGTCATCAGGATGAATTTAATAAAAATTTTCTTTGAAATATTTTTTTTACAATTAGAATGGAGATCATAATATTCTCCACTTACGCTACTGTTGTTCCCCTGGTTACGCTACATTGTATCAATATTCATATCTTATACATTACGTCATATTTACATGTGTGTAAATGTAGATATGTATATTCATATAGATTCTTTCCTGGTATTTATCTGATTTTTGTTCGCTTTACTCATACAAAACATTGATCTGTCTGATATCGTGCATTGTTTCCCTAAACACGGTGCACGTCAATAGACGACTACGCACCTTTGCTATAAACAACCCCAGCGATGGAAATGAGTGGGGCTGAAGGAAGACTCGCAATATTCCTTGTTTGTTTTTTATACAAAGCGTCTTTTAAGCGTAAGAATAAAATGTTATTCATATATTCTGTGTTATTATGCTTTATGTTATTCTTACTGTTATTTTTATAATTATGCTTTAAAACTTTTATGAGTAACAAATTTATACTTTCTGATCAGAAAGATGGAATTCCCTAAAGGTATTAAAATGTATTACGAAATTTCGTTTATATTTTTTAATTTAAGACTGTAATTTTAGAAATTCCATTTATTTTCTTGACCTTGAACAGAATATGTGCAAGTTGATAACTACAATAAAAAAACTGTAGTAATAAAATGTAAATGTCAAGTAAGTATAAAGATAATAATTAAAAACCATCAAAATATTTAATAAACTAATTCTTAATAAAAATACTATTATAAAGTAAAATTATATTCATAATTTAACTCGCTAAAAACTAAATGGTTGGAAGTTATTTTAATCGAAAACTACAATTTTATAGTTTACAATGAAATAAAGGTCATGACATCATCTGCTTTTTAACTGAAATTAGATTTAGAAAGCTCATAAACATAATAAACTAATGTTCTTACGACATTTTAATCAAAAGGGACGGTACCTTATTCTTTAATGTGTTACTTTATATCAAAAATTATGAATTCCGTTATTACTAAATACAATTTTTCTTACATTTCTTGGCTTATTTTCTTCTATAATAACAAAAAAAGTTGGTTTACGACCGCTGTGTTATGGGTGTTACAAATACAAATATGTGTTCTAATGTACATGAAATCATTAACGCTAATAACTACATATAAATACATCCGTAGCTACAACTTATCTAACGTTACACTATTGGTGCTAGACTTACCGTGCTTTGTTATAAAGTGCAAAGAAATATTTCAACAACTTTTAACAATATTGCGTTTACAGAGGAATGTAAGATTCTTAGCGACTTTTTCAAGACTTTTCAAGAGTGAGAGCTAAAACGAAATATTATTAAAATCTGACTTGGCAGTGTAACTGTGTTATTTTTTAATGAGTTATCGTAATGAAAGTACATGCTTCAGAGCTCAACGGGGCACCATGATGTACATACTCAAAGAAGCCCCGTTGTTTCATCAAGATGAACTGCATTTAAGTAACAAATTAATTACAAGCATTATAACTCAATTTAACATCGCCTTTTTGAAACCAAAGTCATTTCGAAAATTCATTACCTGTCAACACCGCGCATGATAAAAAGGTTTCATATTTAAGATATTAAATTATTTTTTGTATAATTTGTTTTTATGTAGATTGTCTGATATAAAATACAGATACTTCGCTGTTGACCGCAAACTTAATTGTTAAATAAAAAGTGAGAAATATACATGTGTTTTCAGTCCTTGCGTTACTTTGGATTTACGCAATTCAACCCAGATTATTTAAACGGGGCGCCATTGACATAAAACAACTTTAAATTAGAAGAAATCATTAAGAAAAAAATGTACAGAAATCACTCTTCTTAAAAAAATAATTAAGTTAGCAACAAATTTTATTTACCTGAAGATCCCATCTACATAGTTTTAAAGTAATCGAAATTATTATAGTAAGTTCCTATATGCAAGTAGGCATATTTCAAGGTAATTTTTTAATTCATTATGAAATTCTAACAAGCTCATTCGACAACAGTCAGTTAAGTGTCGTATAATAAAAAATAGACACGCTGTGAAAGAATGCACTATAATGAAACGTGAAAACGTTTTACAAATAAATTCGTCAGAAGCTTAAAACAACTGACAATGGACGAGTCATTCAAATGCCTTCCCATCACAAGCCGTCGGACGCGGCGCCACAAAATTTATACATTTTCGAAACAACAATCGAACATCGACATAAATAGACGCAGGCAGTTGGGGCCGAACGCTTCCATCCAAACAAATTCTGTTATCCAAAGACATATAATTCAGTTGTGTTATCCAAACACATATAATTCAGTTATCCAATGAACCACATGCAGCGCGCGAGCACTCACCAGATTGAATCAAGACCAGGAAACGTGTGTAACTCCCGCAGTGCGGCCCAGAAATAAGTACTCATAAAATATATTTTTCGAACGTGAAATGTACTTGTCGATCGTCAACCTTTGTACTTTATTCAGTGTGCTGTAACAGAATTCGATGTGGGTGGCAAAATATTGTTATAGCTACTACAACCCATATGCTTCACTGCTGGACACCGAACTCTTCATGAAACTGAATTGACCTAAAGGAACATCGATATCCTGCTTTAGATTATACCTTAACCTTAAACTTCGATCTGCATTATACCTTCCCTAAGCTTTAATGAAATAATGATAGCTAAATGGTTTACACTCGAACCACCGGATTGGCTCGCACTTCGGCAATGGGATAATTAAACACTAGAACACACATCTACGACTTTACTAAATTTGACGAGTATTTTAAATGAAATATCATTTCGTATCATATCATATCGTATATCATATCATGTAAATTTCGAGGAAAACATTGTGAGCTAAGCTACTCATCTTACAAATGTCTATAATACAATCTAAGACGTCTAAATTCTATGAACCCTCAGGTACGCCAGAGAGACAGATCATGTCGATTCTCACTTTAAGAGAAGACTTGTGTTACAAACAATCAAATAAAATAATGAACAATGATACTGTGATGATAAACTAAATCAAATAAATGCGATATCACGCCTGTCATCCCCAAAGAGTTAGACAGAGGTGTGTAGTACACTCTCACGTTTCACCAGTTATAACTAAATCAAATCAACACAAATTTTAGCTAACTTCGTAAAAATACATTTCGGTGCACACGAACGCTTAATCAGACGATCACAAAAAACAAATCTGATCACAGAATAACTAGTTCCATATGTCTTATCAATGGTCAACATATGTATGTACATAGCTAAAAATAAAATCATTCGACATGGCAGTATTTAAATAATAGTCTATAACCTTAAGCTACGCATAATAAAATTATCCATACCTACTGCGTAATAAAATCAGATACGTAAATGTAATTGGAGTCCGAAACTTTGAAATGACCACCGTAACAATTCCATACCGCGCTAGCGGTGCATACAAAATCTGTAATCTCTAGTAACATCTTGTTTCCTTTTTTTAACACCACGTAGTTTGACGACACATCAATTTTTTATAGCCGATGCTCAGGTATTCATTAAGCCACACCGTTACTATGTTCGTGATGAAACTCATTTCACGGACGTATTACAACAACTTCGACGTCCACAATAATCATATCGAATTAAAATTCAAACCGAATCGAACGTGAGATCGATAAAAACGATATATCGAGGTGCTATTCACATTATATAAAAAACATGAAGTATTAATTTGTACTGTGGCATCTAACGCTATGTAACTGATAAGTATTTTACAGAGCTTCATATAAGTTAAATGGGACATATTAAAAGCATAACGCAAGTCGATCGTAGTATTGTTTCACAAATTTTAATATTTAATCAGATTATTTGACCAGGATGTAAGTGGACCGTTACTGGGTGATAGTATGGGGCGACCCTAACACAGACAGGCAATATGTCAGCGATCTTTACGTAGTGCATAAAGCCATTTTGTTACACTGTTTACGACGCTTGAACTGACGTGTCTTGTTCACGGCGAAGGTAAATGACGGCGTGCCCCAAGCTACATCACTGTCAAGAGACAGAATATCCAGAGGTACGTGCATAGGCAAGTGTATTCTTGTCTATGAGCTTATTAACTACGTTATTATTGATTAAATCATTGCTATTAACGGGAAAGTTTGAAGATTTTTACGAAGCGAAAAATTAAAAATCCGTGATATTTCATCACTGAACTTATAGAAAGGTATGGCGTTTTTTATAGAAAATGTGCTACAATTTATTTACAGTTTTAAGATACAGTTATTATTTGGATACAAAGAAAAAGTCACTTGGATAAATAAGATGATATTTACAAGGTAATATTATGAAGTGACGCTGAGGCGTCTCAATAAGACTAAATGATATCGGCTGATTACGAGTATTCGGTGCTGGAAACCTGTGACCATATAAATACACCGGAACGTTGCAAAACGACTCGGCGCATTGTAGTTTCATGTTCGTTTCGCTAGCAGTATCCGCACGCGGCTTTACGGCGAGAATCAGTGAATTTCCCCCGAGTGCTGTAAAGAGCTCGACGTCAGACGACATTTCCGTCGCAGTTCGATTCCGGTTTGATGTCTCGGACAACATCCCTGATGCGATGTTTTGCAGTGAAAATAAACAAAATCGATTTTTAGCATATAATGCCCGTGATTGTCTTTTTAGAATTGAAATTTAAAATGGGCACCTAATTCGTGTTTCCATAAGTGGCCAGTTCACACTACACGTATATATGTACCGTAGAAAAACAACAAATTATCCAAATCGTGTACATACATGTATAACTCACGTTTTTCACTCCTTATTTCCATAAAAGATAATTTCAGATATTTCGCACCAGTCTTAATATTGGTATTAAGATTGATTGGATACTGGCTTCATTTTTCTTTTCTCATAAAAGGTGCTCACGAAAATGGCCGCGTTTGGAAATGTTCTCATTACGCTCGGTGGAATCTTTTTTTTTTACTTTATACCAGAACGCTCCCCTTCCTTATTCAGTCAAGTATTACGAAGTTTTCCTCCTTCATCGGCTGCGAAAGAAAATGACTAATAAGAAACGTCACAATGATAGCAATTTATTCGCACCCGAAGTTGTTCCGTTTTAATTAAAATGTAGAGGGAAACGCATAACTTTACTGCTGCCGGACGCTTAATTTTAATAGTTTCTTTATTTTCCCCGGTACTGTAAGCTACTATCAAGTCCGCAGTATTAAAATGTACGGTCAAAGAGCCTTTGCATAGAACTAGATGCATTTAAAATAAAACTGGACGTTTTAAAATAAAACTACAAGTTTTAAGATGTCGAAATCGACTTACTTAGTAATTTACAGCGGATTTGGTTGATGAAAAAACGTGACGGTTGGTTAAAAATATTTTTGTAAAAAAATTAATAGTCAAAATATTTATAACGATTATATTTTTGTTTTTAGTATTTTAATCTACAGCAGAAGCAAAGATATTGTTTAACATGATTTGACAGTTCAAATCACAAAGGCGAAAAAAAATTGACAGTTCAAATCACATTACAAGGTGACAAAATATGCTACTCGGTATGTACCTGGAACTCGTATAAATAAACAAGAAAGCAACATGACCAGTGTTTTAATTAAGCGCAGCTACAACATAAGGAAATGTAGAGGCTATTTCATAACAAATGTCGTTAACATTTTTCTTATAACAATATATACGTACATGTCGTTGCATATGTAAATAATATTTTTGACAACACTTCGAATTCCAAATTTGTATGGTGTAGTCATCATAATCATCAATTATTTTATAGTTTCACTGTCAGAACGAGGAGTACGCATATTTCCAGAATGAAAAAGTTTAAGGTAATAGTTAGCTACGCTGCCGAGTACGCCTCGGCACATTTCGCGTATACATAAAGGTATCATCCATAAATGTGAATTATATTTTAGTATTTCGATCATCCATAAGCTACTCTAATCCATGAACAACATAGGTCGGGTACTATGGAATTTTCTAACTTAGAAGTCTTAGTTTAAACTTCCAGTAGTGTCTCGGAGTCACGATTTTTGTATTGGAGACCCTGTTCTATAGTTGGACATAAATGTAACTGAGGAAACGTCGAAATGTACTTTGCTCGTCTGCCTATCTTTTCGGGGATTACAGGCGTGATTTTACGTTATTTTTATTAAAACATAGTGTTATCCCCGAATTCATTGCTATACTTTTTGAGCTTCAAGTTCTCCCACTTCCGCTACACAATTGTAATTTACGATACGGTGAAATATTTCTGGAATATTTTAAATGAGTTTCGCGTTAGCCGCGCACCTCATTTATGGGAATTGCTCTAACATGAACGCTACGTACTGTAGGATTAAAAGTATTTGAGTTTTAGTGCTTGAATTTAAGATCGCGTACGCGGCGCCTCGGCTCCGGTAAGTGCTCGATTTCCACGAGTCTGGTTGGAGGTTTCTCAAGTTGAACGGAATTGAACCTTCGTTAACGGATACTTTTAACGCGAATGTGCTATTTTAGTATAGAATGGAATATTTGCACGGAATTTTTGCTAAGTTTTAAGTTGCTGGTGAATTATTAATATAGTTACAAAACTCGACAGTATATTGCCCAACAAATATTATTTTAGAGATATGATGTTAAGTATAAACCATTTAATATGAAGAAATTCTTAAACAATAAAAAAGGACTTGTATTCTAAGTGTCATGGCCAAACAAAAATAATTCAAATTCTCCAAACTACCACGGTTACATATTTCAATCTATTAAAGCATCCAACGACTTGGTTGTACCACAAAACGCAACGATGTTGTTTTAAAAACATATGCTTAAACAGCATTGTGTTAATCATACACAGATAAACCGCTCTGTTATAAACACATAGACGTAACAACACTACCAACATTGTGTTACTAACTATCTATTATAACTTAGTTTGATAGCATTACACGTTGCAACTTGAGTAATAGTAGATCAATATTTATGTACAAATAGCAATATTCATAAATTGCATATTAAAAATGATGGAAGCGTAAATCTTAAAAGATACCATTAAAGCATATTACCACTGCCTTTGCTTTTATTAGCATACTATATTTATAGTGAGATCGTGGTTGTTGAAATAACAGAAATATATATTTTAAGAAATCATTGAACCTATGTATAAAAACTAAATTCCAGCAATCATTATGTAACAAGTGCCTATCGAACTTCGCAAGATTTATGTAAATGACCGTTGAAGTGTTAGTTTCAAAAGTCTCGCATCGAAATCCTGCATACATTATTTTTAACTTGCCACAAATTATCGTGTTGACAAACTCACAACCATTTCCGTCAACATGATCATTTGTGTCCTAAAAGAAATGGAGAAAACATATCGACGTACGTTAAGCGGCTTTTAAAAAAGAAAAGTTCTACTTTCGTTTCTTTTTATCTTAGAGGGCAATAAATATGTCTTCCGCCCTCACACGCTCTGATACCAAAATGTTTTACCGACTACCACCTAGCCAATAAATTTAGGAGATTAATGATAGATACAAAATTTATTTACTTAAGTACCTGGTACCATGAAATGTAATCTGTCCTAATACGTATTAATCTCACAAACGCCCTTTATCACGCATACAGCCTTCGAATGAATTCGATGAAATATTACATTAAATACATTTGAATATTAATGGCTTTTGAATAAAAAAATTTGGTATTGTACCCGATTAATTGGAGTATTTATTATTTGATATTATATTGACATTCTTGCTAATGTAAAGGTGTAAAAATGATGGTTAAAAGGTCTTAGCAGTGCGGTGCCTTAAATGTTATATTATTAAATATAATTTAACTGTCTAAGAGAGATTTAACTATATGGAAAAAATATAGAAAATAAATAACAGACGCAAAAAAAAAAATTAAGACTGTTTGCAGCGCATTACGTTATAATTACACTAACAGTATGACTTAATAACATTTTATATACATAATAAGCAAGGCAGTCACAAAAATAACAAAATGAAAACAAATGATTTAATCAAGAATATGCCTCAGCTACTGTTTTACCATTTAATTGATCCTATAAAAGCGTATAATGAAATATGCAGCAGTGATTTTCCCCACTCAAGGGACCAAACGTCAAAAAATGGCAATGCAACCGACACGTTAAGCCACTTTCGCTACACTTATTGATTTAACAAGTGGTCCATATGCAGTCCTAACTAGCCACCCTCTAAGCAAAGAAACGCCATTACGAACCACGTGGGACCCGAGCCCCGGGTCCAATGCAGCTCCCCCGGGGCCAGCTAACGCGTGGTTCCGCTGCACATTTTACTTTGCCACTAATTGGTGCATTTGGGGAGTAAGCCTCAACCCTCGAGGGAAAATAATAACAAACATCTCTCTCAGTGTCAGTTTATTTGTACAGAATGTACCTATTACATACTTGTTACCTGCAACTTCCGTGGTGCAAGACATTAGAGATTTCTAGGTTTAAAACATGATGCACTTTGATATAGATTCATTGTTATTTATTACCGCAATAAACACAATACAATATTATATTGTATTTATTACCGCGATATCAAACAAACATAATTATAACAAACACAAAACTATTTTTTGATGTCTGTATTATGTATATAATTTATAGCAAGTAGGTACTATTTTCAAAATATATCTTTATATAAAAGATTTCAGACAACTTTTGATATGATGTGATAGGCTAGCGTTTGGCCGCGATCCCGCCCAATGAAAAGCGCAGATGCGTCCTAAGATGGAGCACGCTTGCCTGTGAAGAGTCTATTCACCCTTGTTTTAAAGAGTCCCAGGTTGTATGTGTCCGGGAATACAGACGCCGGCAGGGTGTTCCACTCCTTGGCCGTGCGGATAAGAAAGGTGGAACCAAACCGTTTTATATAAAAACTATTATGTACCTACATAATATTTGTCTATATTAAAGAATATTACATTCTATCAAATACTTATTATTTACCTATTTTCGTTTTTAATAAAAGCATTATCACATATCAACAAAATACAATATAAAATTAAATGTAAACATATTGTAAAATAAGTAATAAAAAAAACATAATTCTCTTTTACACACCAAAATGTTTCTTCTTAGTGATTATGTTACTTATTACTGTTTCGCGTGTGAATTTATGTTATATCATTCCAGCTGTTCTTTTAAGCAATTAGGACTCTTATTCATCAAAACTCCGTACTTACGTTTCTCGCTAAAATATTTTACACGGTGTAGTCACAAGTAACACCTTTAAGCTATCTTAAATCGCAACAAATTTATATCCCGATTCCTGATTGAGTACCTACTTGATCACGAATCTGTTGGTAAATTGAACGAGAAATCGCGAATGCCTGTGCCAGATGATGTAATTACGATTGGCAAGACAACGTGATTGATTGAGATATTACAAGTTCTATTTACAATATTAGTTACTCGTAACTAAGTTAAATGTATAAGATTTATTATCGTGTAAACATTCTACAATATCAATGTAATAGTCAAGTAAAAGTTAATGCGTATGGTAGGTTTACAAATCATTACTTTTAAGGCCATCGTCATTAATTACAGTACAGTAAATTGGTTTTTAGGACCAGGATTCTAAGTACACTTTAAATCTTTTAAAAAATTGTTCTATCTTTGTTTAGATGAAAAGTAAGATTATGTTTTACTGAATTATTTCTCCCCACTCAAGTAACGCTCATGTGAATACTTTTTGTTTTATTATTTATGAGGAATGTCATGTGGAAT
>DWEJ01000733.1:0-15178 GCA_018245835.1 Mysoria sejanus stolli
TATATATATTTTGTAGGGCCGGCATAGGTTTAATCTAGGGACGATAACTCCTGAAAATTATTTAGATAATGTAAATTTTCCTGAAAAATCTTCTGAAAATTATCTATTTCGCTATGACACTGTTGCTATTAGGCAGCGGTGCATGAAGGCGAGAGCGTAGACTTTATGCATGATAAAATTACGTAGGATCCTTTAATTATTTAATAGAGCATCCTTTAATAGAGCATCTAGATACATGTATGTATATAATCTTTATACAGCAGGATACATTTTGTATTAGAAGTGAATTCTAGAGCTCATGCACTTGACACTGGACTTATAGTATTCATGGTAAGAATGGTAATACAGTTCTAGTCATTGTGATCTACAGGTGAGCAAACCAAAGGCGCTTGTCTGGTGCCGAAGCGGGCTCTGCGCGTGATGGAGGGGGAGGTGAACCGCGTGCTGCAGCTGGCTGGCTCGACCGTCGTGCCCATCATGTACCAAGTGCCCAGGAAGGTGAGTGTCACGGTACACGTAGCTTCAATCCAGCAAATGATTGACATAGAGCTAGGTTGAATTTCTAGATATCTATTATGAGGCATCAGTGTTTTGAAAAATACTTTAAAAAACATTGGGAGGCAGTATGAGGTAACTATGATAGACTTGTTCGTTTTTTAATTAAATGGTAATTTCATTCCAGAGCTACCGCGACTACCATGCTGATCTATATCCTGACACAGCAGGTTCTGTGACCTACCTCAGTGCACCCATGTGGCTTGACAACCAGGACTGCCCAGTGCCAAACATTTCCCTTCATCCTGATGCCAATAATTGCACTCAGGTAACCTTTGATTCCAAGTATTTGGTTGCAGGTGACCATTAACATAACAGTTGGATTTGGGGTAATCATGAAATAGTGGCGCAGGAGTAATTTTTAAGTCTTGTTTGCCATGGTCTGCCATGAATGTAGACCACATTGGGACCAACTCGTTTGGTCCATTATGGGCTTATGAGATTTTTATACTTCTCAATAGTAGAATAGCACTAGACAAAAAGTTTTTTTAATGTAGAAGGAAATTCTATGGTGTTGATGCAGTTTTATGTTTAGTTTGTGCATGGTTTATAAGTTTTCTATGCTAGTAAAATTGTTTGTGCAGATATAATTTTTTATTTAGTAATTGTGACTCTTAATAATAATGCAAAGTGGTATTTGATTTTAGTTGCGCTGTTTCTCAGTGGCTCCTTTTGTTCTTTATTTGACTTTTTGTCGGCTTCTTATTGTTTTGTTTGTGTGGTGCTTAGTTAGTGGGTGTTGTGTTTTGTTTTTATGTAAGTATAGCTTTGGTTTTTTTTGTAATTCTTATATTGTTTTCGTTTTTATTTTTCAAATTAATAACAGCTATTGAATTGGCTCAGAACACTGAAATGTTAGTGAACTGAACGGAATAGTTTTATTTTATAGGTACATCGGGGAAACCTGGAGGAAGTCATAAAAGAGATTATGGCAATGCCCCCTCTGAAGAAAGCAGATAACAAACCACTTGTAACTAAAACAGTAGAAGAACCAGTGAAACCCGCTGTCAAAGCTCAACCTACGCCCGACCTGAAAGAAGACGACCACATTGACTTCGTCAACGTTAAAGACATTATAAAAGGCATGGAGAGGAACAGCCTCGAGCCAAAAGACTACAGCAGGGAGACAAACGGCTTCCATAAGAAAATAACCGACAACGGTCACGACAGATACGACGACACCGACTCAGAGAAGACCGAGTTAGTATCCGAAAAGACAGAGAAGACGGAAAACACTGATAATTCTGTGGAGAAAATCGAAAAGACCGAGAGATTCATCGAGAACAACGAGAGGTCTCTGGAGAAGACGGAGAGTTCAGATTCGTCGGAGTCCCTGTCGAGAAGTAACAGCTTGATAAACGGAGCTCCGGTACAGGCGCCGAAACCATTACCGAGATCTTCGATTTCGGAGCCGAGTGCTGGCGAGGACAAGCTGCACGAAGCGCCCAAACCTAAACCAAGGACTACCACTAGCGCCACGTCTGGTGGTTATAAGGTAATAGTGAAATAACCATTTACTGTGGACTTGGTGTGAGGGGTATCGCGTGATTTTAATTTGTAATCCTTTAAACGATGCTTATGTTTATGATCTATCCTTTGAATGATATTAGATTTTGTATATTAGCATCGAGCGCTTGAAAGAAACACATTATTTAGTTATGTTATTGATTGGCGCAGTGATGTATTGATGAGTGTGATTAAATAGAAGTATATTGTGTTTTGTGTTAAGTCTCAGAATATTAGATAGTACAAAATAAATAATTGCATAAACAGTACAGTTGCAATTCACATTAGTGAGGTGAGCTGATTTGGCATATAGAGAACGGGCCTATATATTCGTATACACTGATGGAGGAGGAGGGGGGGAACTATTTAGTCAATGGATATTCCAGAAAGTTCCTGAACAGTTACTAAAGTATGTGCTCGCAAAGATAAAATAACGTTATGTCGTGTACATATGTTGTTTTTATCCCGATAGCTACTGCAGATTCCGAACTGTTTTATTGGAAACGTGGAGAAATGTATAAGAGTCTATATGATTAATAAGTATACAAAGCGTCGGAGATATATAAACAACATTTACGACCCTTTTCTGGTCTATTGATTTAAAATTCCTCTTACTCGATTGTTCAGTAGCCTGGTTTTCAAGACTAAATTTTTTTCATGGTACTATATCCAACATTTTAATGTACTGATTTATGATTAAACACGTATATAATTTTTGAAGTTTTTCTTTGCTTGTGGTCTGTTTTAGTGCCTCACAAGTTCTTAGTGTAATGCTCATGCACATGTATTATTGTAGGCGTTAATTATGCATACTATATTAGATATGTTATTCATATGATTTTTTTTTCAGCCCCGTTTAGGCCCGAAGCCGTTCTCGGCGTCTGTTAGTAGCGAGGAGTTCTCATTTGACAAGGTTTTCTCTGTTCCTGTCGTGCCGGGAATGATCAAGTCTGATTCCGGTAACATTACCTTGTTTCTAGTTATGTAATATACTTTAAGCTATCTGATAAGTAAATATTGTTATGAATGTTTATTAAATAATTAAATTACGGTCTGTGCTGATATTCGGGAAAAGTCTCGGTCTAAAAGTCGGGATATTAATGGAGGATAATTCTTGGAAGTATTCCTGAACCCTAATTTTGTTATTTTGAACCTTAATTGTTGTGTGACGCAGCGTCGTCTCCGGCGGCTTCGGCCGGCACCACGCCGCTGGCGTCGCCGCCCCCGCCGAGCCCCGCCCCCGCGCCTGCACCCGTCACCGCCCCCGCGCCCGCTCCCGCTCCCGCTCCCGCTCCCGCTCCCGCGCCCGCGCCCGCGCCCGCTCTGCGCGACGAGGAAAAGCACAAGAGTCTCTCTCCCACCAGCGACGTGGACATCGCTCCTAACAAAGGTAATAAGATGTGCTTGTTTGAAGATTCCATGTAAATAACAAATCTTACGAATCTTTCGTCTGCTCTTTTCAGTTTAGGTGGGTTTCCGTTCCATAGTATGTTAAAAGATTGAACAATTGTAATTGCCGCATAGTTATATAGAAGAAGAGTTAATATTTGCATGCGACCAAAATATAATCAAATCGTGTTCGTTTTCAGCACGGTATAAAACCATAATTGTGTCCATTAACAGAGGAATACACCAACGGCAAGTCGGACACGAGCCTGGAAGAGGAAGTCAGTTCTTCTGATTCAGGTTACAGGCCTAAAACGCCCAGCACGGCCGAGCGGAGGAAGATGTTCGAGAATACTGAGTAAGTGCTCATTCAAATAAGTATAATAAGTTGTTGTACTTGCGTTTGTTTTCGTCTATTGACAACCCCTCACAATGGTCACAAATTGGTTGATCCGTCATGACTCTCTTGGGTCTTTATATAAATATTGTAGAGTTGCAGGTGGGTGCATGTAACAGTGCAACTCATTGATGCGTATTGCGGGGATTGCAGCAGCAGCCAGTCCATAGCGGAGCGGCGCCGCGCGTACGAGGCGCGCTCGGCCAGCGTGGCCGACGGCGACGCGCCGCTCTCGCCCGCGCCGCTCAGGCACGTGTCCGCGCCACGCCCCCCGCCCACTGCGCCCCGCCTACCGCACGCTCCGTGTCGCTACCGACTTCACTTAAGCTGTGCATTTAAATCTGCCATTAATGTCTTCATTATCAGCCTATTGCAGTCAACTGCTATACATAGGCCTCCTCTGAGAGGTTGTATCCATGATCCACGCTGATCATGCGGGTCACGGCATCTAGCTGTGTCTAGGCAAACCGCAACATACCCTGATCTGCCAACTCACCAATTGTGTCTCACCAATTGTTTAAGTCCCACTATGGGATAGGTGGTGAGCCTATTGCCGTGCATCGGGCACATATCCAGACCCCGAACTACTACTAGAATTTTAATTTAGATTTTCTAGAAAATATCTAAATTATGAAAATTCTTTTTGTAGTGTTCAACGTGGGAATTGAACACGGGACCTCCCGATCGGCAGTCGCACTTGCAACCAACACGACCAACCTAAAATTGCTACTACTTATTTAAAATTTAATTCTGTGAGTATTGTTAAATTCAACAATCAATCAATCAATTATATGAATAATGTTTTCAGACGCAGAGATTCGTTGAAGTCGCGCAAGAGCCCCGACCGCGAGGAGAAGCGCTCCTCCGTGCCCAACGTGGCCACCAAGAGAACTTCCACTGTGTTCGGTATGCACTATGCATTATGATTATCATTATCAGCATCATCATTTTTAAATGATCATCGTTTCACTGTCAGGCACATAATGTTTCTCAGAATTAGAATGGTCGCTTTATGTATTTTCATACATATTGACTCCATCGTTGGTCGTGTTGGTTGCAAGGGTGGCTGCCGATAGAAAGGTTCTAGGTTTAAGTTCCAGGTCAGTCACTAGTGGTTTTTTCTAACTTAGATTTTCTAGTAGTGGCTCGAAGTCTGGATATGTGCTCAGTTTATGGCAATACATGATTCAGCAGTGGGACATAATCATAACTGGTGAAACCTGGGAGTTTTCTACATTCATTTGCTTAAAAGACTGGATGTGATTTTACGTTTCTTTCATGTATATCTAACTATATGACTTTAGTTAGTTGCTGATATTGAGACCTAAATTTTTTTGTATTGTTCCAAAGGTGAAGTTCTTTTGAAGCAAAAAAGCTGTAAATATTGGGTTTGTAATAGGCTTTTTGTATCATTTTCAGGTAAGGTGTCGAAATTCCGTCACTTGAAAGGCACGCCCGGACACAAGTCGACTCATCTGGAGAACATTAAGAACATCAGCCGGCAAATTTCTGGCGAGTCCAATGGTTTTTATGGTATGTTCAGCCATTATTGTGTGTGTGTATGTTATCACAATTATTGTGTTTTTTACTCTGTTTAATGTTAAAGTAGCAATTGGTAAATTGAATGGAAAGGGTCGAAATGGAAATTAAGAGTTTGTTGCCTCGTCGGTTGACTGGTTGCATGCGACTGTCGATCGTGAAGTTTGGGATTGGATATTATTGGATGTTCTATCTAAGGAATTCTTGGTAGTGGTGTAGAATGAGGATCCGCGTGTCGCGTATGGCAGTAGGCTCGCGGCCTATACGATAGTGTGCAGCGTGCGGTGTGCGCAGCGAACGGGCGGCGCTGCGCCGTGGCCGTGAGCGCGGGCGGCGGCGGCGGGCGGTTGGCCGTGCTGGAGCTGCCGCGCGGTGCCACGCCGGACGCGCGCGCCGCGCCTCGCGGCTCGCCGCCGCCCGCGCTGCTGCACGCCGCGCCGCTGCAGGACTGGGCCTGGGACCCCTTCTGCGAGCGCCGCCTGCTCGTGGCCTGCGACGACGGCCAGCTGCGCGAGTGGCTCATCCCCGACGACGGTGCGCCGAGCGCTTTGTTATATTTAAAAAACTAAGCCCGTTTAAATAGCCGTTTTAATATAAAATATGTTTTGTTTACATGTTTTATGGACATTACTTATTTTAAAAATAAGATGACAATAAAAAAAAACTATAAATAATATTCATAGTTGAAAATGCTTGCAATTTAATAAATGAAACTTTAATATTATAAACAACTAAAATGGAAACTAGTTTCAAAAGTTATCAAATGAGATAAATACATTTGTTATCGATAGTCTCTGCTTTTACCAGGTCTTCAAGAATCTACTAACGAACCTAACCGCACGTTCTCTGCACATCCCGACAAGATCTACATCATTCGCTTCCACCCGACCGCGTCGGATCTTCTCACTACAGCGGCCCACGACTTAACGATTAAGATTTGGGACCTGAGCCAAGAAGTGCCTACGGCGGAAATCGTTTTGACAGGTCACACAGACCAGATTTTCGCATTGGATTGGTCGCCTTGTGGGGAGTACCTAGCCACCGTGTGCAAGGATGGACTTATCAGGGTATGTATTCAGATTTTTGAATTTTAAGATTTATACTGACAGAAAATATATTTTTTTTCGTATATCCATATATTTATTATTTGTTACAGCCATGCTGTATAAAGGGACTGCGGGTTTATTGCTTACAATAACGTAGCCAATGTGTGGAAGGGCTGTACTTATGCAATGTTTTCGTTGCAGATATACAAGCCGCGGTCGAGTCCCGAGCCCGTGCGCAGCGGGCCCGGCCCGGTCGGCAGTCGCGGCGCGCGAGTCGTGTGGGCGCTCGGCGCCACCCACCTCGTCGTCACCGGCTTCGACAAGTGAGCGCGCCCCGCCCCTCGCCTCGCCCTGCGCCCCGCCCCGCGCCACGCCCCACTCACGCGCACGCTGCCCGCAGGGTGTCGGAGCGGCAAATCCTGCTGTACAAGGCGGCCGACCTGTCGGCGCCGGTGTGCACCGTGGGGCTGGACGTGTCGCCCGCCATCCTGCTGATCCACATCGACCACGACTCGGGCACCATCTTCCTCACGGGGCGGGTGAGCCGAGAACGTTTCCATTACAATTATGCCGTGAAAAATAATTTATAGAATTGATCGTAAATTTAGTCTCCTTCATGACTCGCACGTAAAACGCGGCTTATTAACATACATTCTTTGCATAAAAATTTACTATTATATTCTACTCATCTTAAATGCTGTCACACATACGTGTGATCCTATGGAAACGTTAGTACGTTATCTTATAATATGACGTAGACACACTAGTAGTAACTAAACATGAACATGTGGCTGGATGATCAGTCGGCGTGTACACGTGTGGCGTGCGCAGGGCGACTCCACCATTTACTGCTACGAGGTGACGTGCGAGGCGCCGCACGTGGTGGCGCTGTCGCACCACCGCGCCGCCTCGCTGCACCAGGGCATCGCCTTCCTGCACAAGAACCTCGTGGCCGTCGACAAGGTACCGCTCCTACGGAACGATCGCTCATTCTAGCTGTTACTTGAACAGACTTGTGGCGACACTGCTGCGCTTTGATACAGTAGAGTTGTGTAATTTAAGAAATTAATGACGTTTGCACCAATAAATTCATAGCTATTCTTGATATTTCCAGGTGGAGTTTGCGCGCGCATTGAGACTGACCAACGGCAACATCGAACCGCTGTCCTTCACTGTCCCTAGAATAAAGGTGCGATAGTTAATGATTCTCTAATACACATAGTTATACAGGGTGTATACTTTCATACGACAATTGGGATGATGACAGTAAACGAAAGTCACTAATGTTATGCATTTATTTTGTGAAACGTAAATAATGGATTTCAAAACACGTATTTATGTAATAATTATGAGTGAGATTATTTATTATTTTGATAAAATAAAACTACCAAATACGACAATGCGCCATGTTACGTTAAACGCCAATCAGAGCGAATGACGTCACGTTTGACTACTTCAATGATAGCTCTTGTTATTTTCATATAGGGTAAAAGCCGGATAGTTGCACCACTTTTCGAAATTCTCTGTTATTAAAGATATGTACTTATCTTCTATAATTATTCTCTCTTGTACTTGTACTTATCTTCTACGTACGTACCAATCTACTTATCTTCTATAATCTTCTATATTTGCTCGTTTTTTTTATTAATAAATAATATCATTTTTATTTCAATCCAGTTTCATTTGACAGCCTAGCCTAACGTTAAAATGCTTCGAGGGGATAAAGGTGAGGCAAGTTTGTTTTCATGTAAAAACAAACTTGTTTTAATTCAAGTAATTAGTTTTTATTATTTACTACAATCTTTTAGTAAGCACTAATCAAAGTTAAAAAAATATACGAAATTACAATAAAAATAGATTCCAAACTGGTAATTAGGTAGCCCAATAATCAATAAAATATGTTTATTGTTAAGTTGGATACTGCTTTCATCCATGTTAATAATTCTATCCGGTTTATCCTTAGAAAATCAAAATCTCTGTTCAAAACTATTTCAGAATTTCTTTCCAAAAATCTTTTCGACCATTGCAGTCCAGTCATTTCAGGTTTATTAGAGCAACTATCCGAAAAATTGAATAGGGCAACTATCCTTTTGGATACGGATACTTGCCCTTTCCATTTGCGAAATTAATAAAAATTATTAAAACATGAAACGAAGTAATCAGCGTAATTGAAGGTCTATTTCATGCGAAAAAAAACAAAAATTTAACTGAAAACTCAATCAGTTTCAACAAACCTAACATAGTGCATTAAACCTGAGGCAAGTATCCTTCCGAGGCAACTATTCGGCTTTTACCCTATACTAGCCTAACGTGACGTCACAAGTGACGCCATAATACTTTGAAGCATTTTGGCAGCAATTCAAATATTTGAAAGTAAAATGTACATTTTTAATATTATTTCTTTATTTTAAATAGAAATATGATATACATTGTATATAATACTTATTTCTCAACTTAAAAAAATAGTTATTCAAAATTTGTCATCATGCCAATTGTTTTCTATCTCGTCCACAGTTGTGGAGACGGGAGACGAGCCGGCCGCGTGCAGCAACCGTCGCACCCTGGTGCTGGCCAACCACCAGAGCACCGCCGACGTGCCGATGCTCATGAGCGCGTGGAACCCGCGCGCCGGCGTGCTCTCCAACCTCATGTGGATCATGGATCGCGTGTTCAAGTTCACCAACTTCGGCATCGTGAGCGTGCTGCATAAGGACTTCTTCATACAAGCGGTGAGTCCATTACATTAATACGTAATTATCTGATACGCAACGGGAAGTGTTATTGAATATTTTATTTTTAAACCGTACGTCGTGTCCTTAGGTATACAAATACATATTAAAAAAACTTTGTACTTACATTTTAAATTTCGATTGATTGGAATTTAGAATGCGATGTAAGTATTGAAAGTACAAAATGTTGTATAAATGCCATATATGTTCCTCATAAATTGGCCGATTCCTCTTCTGATGACATCGGCGCTAATGACGTCATTATAATGCCATTATACTAGTAACTAATTTATTCAGGCCGTGTTTATGTATTTGCATAAAACATGCTTAGCTCTGTGATATATTAGAGTTGTATCAATTCCTACTTAGCCTCATTTGAATGCCATCAATTGTGAAGTCATCATTGTAACTTTTTGAGATTGTTTCGTAATGTTGTCTTGGGCATTTTAAATCTGTGAACTCGGCCTTGGCCAGTGTTATAGACTATGGTTCAACAATGTCGTTATAAAAAAAGAAAGGTTGATAGTGTTGGTGATTATAGCTGTACGTAACTACGTAAGTTCACGCCAGTAATCCCCGAAGAGATAGGCAGAGGAATGCAGAACATTCCCCTGTTTCACCGATTATAGCTGTATATAAGTTGTAATAATAATGTAGTATTACTGTATATATTTATAAAGTTATAATATTGATTGCTTCGTTAGTTGAGTAGCTGCAAACGCAAGTACTAATCGAACGGTCCTGGGTTTATTCTCGGGTTGGGCACTAACGGATTTTTCTAATTTCGATTTTTTAATAGTGGCTCAGCATCTGTAATTGTGCTCGGTGTATGGCAATAGGCTCACAATCTATTCCATAGTGGAAAAAGAGGAATGATTATTTCCTTCCCATCAAACCCATACTCAAATACAGGTGATAGGATTTATAACCATTTTTAACGTTAACCGTGAACTCGTTTGGTGACTGCATGTATAAATCTGTATAAAATATACACCAGTCTAACTTCGGGTTGTATAATGCAACAAAACCCTCAACGAATAAAAATAAACAATCGTGTCTGAATTTATAGCGCGCGCGTTTCTGTTCCTATGCCGCTTTGACGCGAATCCGTCGTCGAAATCCGGCGTTGAATCGAATCGATACAAACGCAATGATGGTCGCGCCACCATCGACACGTCAACAATTCGTTAAGCTAATGGAATCCGATTCACCTCCGTTAATGCGGGCTATTGGGATAATTGAATAATTCATCCATCTGCTGCCAGCGACCACTGTGGAGTGGAGCAGCGTTGTTTTGTTTCTTATTCATTTTTATCACCACCCTGAGTCCTTTTCGGAATTGGCAGCGACCACATACTGATTGACGGGTACATTATATAAATTTATCTTAATCAGTATTCGAACCGGAAACTCCGAATCATCCGTCAACCTTTTTATACAGGATGTATACTTTCATACGACAAATAATTTCACCGCAAGTCCTACTCCTTGGTTATAACATGTTGCAATAATAAAAAACACCGTCTTTTATTTTACCTTTTTATTCCTGTAAATATTGCAACATGTTATAAGGAAGAAGTAGGACTTGGGGTTAAATTATTTTGTCATATGAAGGTATACACACTTTATGTTAAAAGGTAATGCAAGCAGGCGGACGGCCCATCTTATATTAAATCAGAAAAGACACCTCAGAAAGAAGGTCACAGTTTGCAAGTGCGTGGTAGAAAACAACGTTTGAAATGTAAGTTCTGTTAAAGACTGCCGAGAGTTCAGCTGATGTGGGTTGAGTTTGCCCTTCGCTAACCAGTAAAACATGAAATTTAAATGCGAAACTTATTTGCATATATTGTTTTAAAAACATTAATTAATCGAAATGGATAATTATGTGAAGCACAAAATTCATAAAACGCACATTGAATTATAATAATGGCGCCATTGGCGGTGTGTCGAACATGATTTAACGACGCGCTATCACGGAACCTCAACATTTTGTCATGTACATATTTGTGCACAGTTATTAATGTTTTTACAACACCAATACATTTGCGAATTACATGAGACTGGATCACATTATTATGTTAAAATTTATCACTCGTATTCTTGCAGCGGTCTTATAAATGCGTTATATTAAATTAAGATTCCGTAGCAAATGCGACTGCTGATCGCGTTCGATCAGCCCAGTCTCGGGTTCAGTCTCCGTTCGGGTACCATTTAGTTTTTCTAACTTGAAACTCCCAGTAGTATCTTGAAGCCTGGATTTGTGGCCGATATACAGTAATAAGCTCAGCTCCGCTTTCATTGTGGGTCTTGGAAAGTAACGGGTAAGGCGTACAAGTGTACTGCACTGCCCTTCCTAGTACTTCGGGAAATACATGCGTGATATTAAAGATATTAAAATCAAAATAACCACTATTGGCTAATATCGGCATTTCATGAACGTAATTCGCTGTTGAAGGAATTCGCTGTCATAACGATTATAACGATTCGAAGTTACGTAACGATAAGCTGTCATAACGATTCGAAGTTACGTAACGATGATATAATGCTAAAAATAATTAATTGATTTAAAATAAATGAAACGAAAGGGAAGAGAATTATGGAATACATTATGGTTAAAACTTAAATTTATGGAGCACACCAGTAGTTTTGTCATAAAACTGGTTACGACGGAACTACAGGGAATGAACTATAGGAAAAAGTTCAGATTCTATTGATACGAAATTGTAGTTTTATTTAACGCCGATTTTCAGTCGTTCCCGTTTACCACGGCTGTTACCATATCATACACTATATTCATAAATAACCATTGATATATACCATCTTACTTGTCCAATCCACGTTTAATTATCCAGACCTTGCAACAAGACCCAGGTACGACATCATATCGTCTGCCGCATATGTGCCAACCATTTTAAATATAATTTATAGCCAATAAGCGCTTAGAGTGCATTTTGCCTTAACCTGCATTACCTTTAAAAGCTGTTTCTGCAACTAAGTAGCAGCGCGTCATGGATGTTTCCATTTGCAGCGTGCGGTAGATTGGCCAGCACAAGTAGCACTTCAATTCCTTTAAATCCTCTTGAATATGCAGAGCATCTATCCCCCTGTTGAATATTTTAGTTTGGACTTAAGGTTGTTGGCTAGTTAATTTTTAAATAAGTTTGTTGACCCCTAATTATTATATTGAGGAAAATTGATTGCTAGATTATTCTAATTCTATTGCTTGACAGATCTCTCCGTAGAGGTTTTTTGCCCATAAACCCCACGCTGGGCATGGGAGTGGGGGATCGCAGAACACAACTTTTCGCACCTCCTATTCTGCTGCATTACTGAGCATATTCGGCCAGGGCATTCAGTCGTGTCTAAGCACAGATTATTTTTACATACAACATAATTACTGTATACATGTATATTGTAAAAGAAGCTAGGTTGGTGGCAAGATTGCTGAACGTATCACCGCTTTTGAAACCTCGTAACCTCTAACACAAAAGAAAACAAAACGTGGAAATTTTAATCATCCACACAAAGTGTTTGCTGGGAGCGAGCTGAGATCAAAGAAAAGCAAATCCACAGCACACGTTCAACTAAAACTTGCGTCTTGCGAGATGTAATTACAACCCCCTCCCACTCCTAAGCTAGGCGGCTTTGTGCGCACTCAAGAACTGCTCTTTTCATGTCTAAAATTGAAAAACTCGCAACACTAACCCGATTGCAGTCTGTGAATGCTTGACTTACACAAGAAATATTTTATTAGTTGTATCAATATGATTGCATTAAAATTGAAGTAAACATATCAGTTTCAAAATGAAATTTTTCCGTTTATTTCGCTCCAGGCGATCTAGGCTACTGTAAGTTCCTGAAAATATTTGGAAAGAATTTCAATGAGAATTGGAATATGTGTAGCAAATGTCCATAAACGTCGGTGACCATTTACCGTCAGATTGCTCGCCTACCTGATTGTATGTAATGCATATTCCTAAACGGGAAACCCCCAAGGTAAACCGTTCAGGAGACCTTTGAAACCGAATCGTTCACCGCGAGCACTTCCTACCTGAAAATAGGGCTGTAACAAAATTATAATAATATAGATGCCTAAACCAGTTAAAGCCAATGCGATACACAACATGTTCGGATTTTATAGTTTATGAAAACAGTTTGTTTCCATAAAATACATTGTAACAATGCCGTTGATGAGTTCAATAATTATATTTAAATAAATTGTGAATTCGTTAACAATATAATTCATGGAATAAGTTGATCGATTGTGTTTTTATTTAATTGCAAAGTAATTTATTCCTGCATTTAGACATGAACTTAAAGATAAGTTGTTATTTGATCGATTTAATTTTCTATTTAATTAATTTGTTTTTGTTTGGTTGATTCAACGACTTTGAGGTGTAGAAATATATGATTTTATTAAACGAGCACATGGGAATTTTAATATCCAAAGTACCAATGTCACGAGTAAGTCATTAATGACTGCTACAATTATCTACATATTATCTATCTAACGTAATTTCACGCCCGTACTCCGCGAAGGGGTAGGCAGAGAAATGCAGAACATTCCCACGATTCACCGGTTACGTTTACGTGCCACTATGGAATAGGTGGTGAGCCGATTGCCATGCATCGGGCACATTTCCAGACTCAGAACCACTACTAGAAAATCTAAATTAGAAAATTTTGTAGTGTTCGACCCGGGAATCGACCCCGGGACCTTCCGATCGGCAGTTACACCTGCAACCAACATGACCAACGAGGCAGTAAATTATCTATTTACCTTAAAAATATCGATACCGCTATCGATAGCAATATCGGTTATGGCTAAACGTTTCAAAATATATTTGTAAAATGCAATTTAATAAAATCACAGCGAACGAGAGGGAGAGTTTAGGTAAATTTGTTACAGCCCTGCCGGTAGCGTTTTCTTTCGTGAAATTACCATTTCCACAAAAGAGACGCGCCGTAAAACCGGTTACCGAGGTATTAAGATTTACATTTTGTCACTTAATTATTAACGAGAGTTTAAACCGTCTCGCTCCCTCCGCTAATCCCCGGGATTACTTTGGGCCCCGGAATGACAAACGCGACCAAAACAAAATTTACGGGCTCCTATTGCTATCGAAGTTTGTTCTGGAAAACTTTTCGTGAGTATTTCTGTACGTGTTTAAGAGTGATACATAAAAATATAGACGCATACTGTATATACAAGTTTATCTACATTTCGATTAAAATTGGCGCACGTAAATTTGTGTTACAAGTTTTCTCTGCCTAATTCTTAGAGATTTATGGCTGTTTGTATTTTTAACACTTACAATTACTTACACTTACAATTTACCTGCCTATCTTCAATGCCTATAATTTCAAAAATGTTACGCACTATGTGCGTAACATTTTTGAAACTGTAGGCATATATAACAATGATTAAAAACTACAGCTACTTTTTTATATTACAAATGTACTAAAAATACGATTGATTGTCATTACGTTGATTGTTTGATTCTTAAGAAATTAAAAATTCCTCAATTTCTTACTCAATTGATACATGTACGTTTTATACCAAATATACTTTATACAAATATATAAATGCACTAGAGGAGATTAAATTACTAGATAACGAACGAATGTATATGTTATATATTAACTGAAAATATTGTTCTCATATTAGTGATGTATCATCGTTTTGAGAATAAATTATTTGAACCTGAACCTAGATAAGTCAAGTCAGTTTAACAGATTAAAATATTGATGCAGTATTCGTAAATATTTGATTAACAAGTATATACAGTATCAGTCAAAGGCTACTTTATGTAAGTATATAAAGGAGGGTAATCTTCTGTTCTAGTGCTCTTATTCGTAAATTTTCAGCAATATTTAGAAAAAAGATTATTTGTTATTGACTGCCTCGTTGGTCGTGTGGTTGCAAGTGCGACTGCGGATCGAGAGGTCCTGGGTTCGATTCCCGGGTCGAACACTACAAATGAATTTTTCTGATTTAGAAATTTTCTAATTTAGAAATA
>DWEJ01000734.1:0-15178 GCA_018245835.1 Mysoria sejanus stolli
CTTCGGGGATTATAGGCGTGAAGATAAAAAAAAAGATTCATTATTATTATAGCATGTTAAAATATTTAACTAATATTCGCAACGTACGAATTATAGTTTAGGTATTACATTTTAGAATTCAATTAACAAATTAACTGACATATTGCTTGAAACGATTTATATTTTACTGGATATGCGCTATTCATTTTACTTTAGCAACATTTTATTCGTGAGTTTTATTATCGGCGCAGTGCGTGCGCAATCGTCATAAAAGTTCGATTTTATTTAGTTACAGTAAACCAATCATTTTCACTCTAAACTACTAAATATGTATTTGGGAAATGTTTATATAACAATTAACTGCAGATTGCTTAAGGATATTCCGAATTAGTAATGCGTTAGAGATATTATTCCTTCCAAACTTGTCCAATAGCTGAATCGTAACGGGATAAAGCCGCAGATACAACCGAATAGACGACTGTATGCAAATAAATGTACATATGTATTGACTGGTTGTGTAATTTACATAGATTGTTTATAAAAAACGTAACTTCACGCCTGTACTCTGCCTACTTCTTTGGGGATTACGGGTGTGATGTTACTTTTTTTACACTATTACTTCTAAATACATCAGCTAGTAATTATTACGAATCGGCGAAAACAGATCGACCATCACAGAACTTCGCTTCGCTAAATATTGTCTTATTCACGTACGAGTAGGTGTCACAATATGAGCTAGTTTGGTATTCGTCGCAAGCGCAGGTGTTGTTGAAGTCCCGTCAGTTCGTTATTTGCTACGCTTGCAAACGACCCACAGTTTACATCCTAAGTTTAACTCCGCTGTTTGTTTTATGAACCTTTTCCTTATAACGAAGCCAACGTTGAGTGTTGCGGAGAAATTGAAACATGTTTTTCTGTCTAATATTAGAAATGAACTGGACGCTATTGAGGACTTAACAAATTCGTACCTACTAACGTTAGTATAGTCGTCTTACTTTAATATCCTCAGTTTATCATCGTTCAGATAGTATCGTTAAGAACATATACAAACAGGTAGCACTTATTTTGTACATTAATCTAAATAAAAATACAATTTCTATTTTTATACGTATACTGTATATTGTCTAATAGCCTGTTAATACTACTAGTCGAGTTTTATTTAGGTACTGTAATATTTACAATTAATCTCTTTAATAACAATTCTGTATAATATATTGTAATAGATATTTAGTTTCTTTCCCAAGCAGCTACTCTTGTGAAGCTGTTGTTAATATTTACGATTTGTGACGTTAAGTAACATCGAGCATTGTTGAGACTACTCAAGTAAGTTTCTTTGCACGTTTTCATTTGTCTGGCACTGCGTTATGCATATGAATTAGCTTGTTGTTGTTAGATTAATAGATTACCTTTATGAAGTTGTAACGAAGTATTTAAAGGTTTCAACAGCCGTCGGTTTGCACTGGTAACTAATCCATATTTACCGTGCAACTCTTTATTAGGGCAGCGTGTAGGAGTCAATTTTGGGCTTCTTATTAGTGTACGACTTTGAAGGTTATATGCAACATACACTTCATTACACCTTGGATTTATATCTGGACTGCGAGAAGCACGGTTAACTGTTTCAATGCCATATTCAAGGATCTCCGATTCTTTAAAACGCAATGTGGACTGTGTGAAGTGCTCCATTCTTGACATTGTTGTCGCGTGGCTTATTATGTTACAAATTACTCGACGCTTGTTATGTACTAAAACACGGCGAACGCCCCGCAGTCCATGCGGTTATTACTAAAGTTCTAGGCTTACGTAAGTACTGGAAAGTCGTTGTAGTGGAGCTTAATTTGTAAATAGAATATGATGTTGTGAAACTAGACTTTCGGCGTAGGTACAAAATATTAAATAATATATTTCTATTAAAACTTGTGACCGCTTTAATTGTTATCATAATTAATTATATATGATGTTTGCACGCATTCACACAATCATACATATATATTTCGCTAGTTCTATAGGTACATAGGGACGTAAATACAATAGAAAAAATAGGCATATAAAAATGGGCGGTTTTAATTTTTTTATACACTGTTGTTCAAACTATACAAAAAAAATGAGTACATTTTGGGCTGATAAGCAGAGGAGTACAGTACAATCCCACCAGAGTGTAGTACAGTTTCACCAATTACACCAGGAATAGGTTGTGGGTCCATTGTTAATACTGTAATAAATTGTTAGCTTTGCTGACTGTAATTCTCTTGAATCCCAGTTCCGGATTCCAATCTTCCACTAAGTTAGGAATATCCAGAGACCTATTCCACCACTGTGCTTTCTGTTGCCCAGTCAAGGTTAATAAGATGGAAGTTTGTAGACAACGGATGCATAGGATTATTTGTCCTGTCCTTAGCGGTTCCGATTTCTTTAATGACGTCGGTCGTGTAAAAACTATTCTACGAAAAGGCCGTTTCATGTCTAAATTTATATCATAGAAAAGATAATGATACAAGTTCTATCAGTTGCCCAACAAATGTCAAACCATATCCTGTACTAATTATGTTTACATGTCAATTGCTATCTATAACTATATCAAAGCTCTTATAGATGACAGAATATATTTATGAAATCGAGTTTAGAATATCGAAATTTCAAACTGGTCGTGTCATGTTGTCCAATCTGGTTTCCTTTAACGGCTAAGTTCTATGCAACTAACGTTTATTACGCCTGTCAAGTAGTTTGAGTAAGAGGTCGTAGGAAACTTAATTAGCACATACGAAAGGAAACATTAGTGCGCCGTACTTCTACACGATGTTTGGGAACAATCTAGAACGTTTGAAGTATACCTATTAAGTAATAAGCTCGGATTCTGGAGATATCTTTTAGTTTCGATTGAAGTGGATCTGTTTAGTGAAGATATACCAATAAATGTTGCTTAATATGAGTTAAGACTGCTTCGCTGGCTGAGTGGTTGTAAGCGCGATTGCTAATGTAGAGGTTCTGAGTTAAATCCCGGTCTGGGAACAACAAAATTTTTCAAAAACTTTTTTAGTGCCGCTGTATGGTAATAGGCTCACCCCCTATTCCCTGGTGGGACATAAACGTAACAGTTGAAACGTGGGAGTGTATTACACTCCTCTGTCTACCCCATCGGTGATAACAGGGGAAGCGTAACGTTTTTTTATTGAATCACATTATCGTAATTTAAATAAGAAGTTGAATGTTAATAGATATACGTATATCTACATCTACATAAACGTATGTATATTTAAATATTTTGATATAGAAACTTTGTCGTATAATCATGTGCTTTAAAGAGGATTTTTAATTTACTGTCTGTTCATTATGATGTAATTTGGATTAAATGAAGCAGCGTTCTTTGCTCGCTTTATAAAATGCTCTTACTTTCACAGTGGAAATTTCAGCTTCCATTTTAAATACCTGTAATCATTTTCAATGTAATTACTGATTAAATTTTTTTCGACTTTTTAAACCCTGAGGAAGCATCTGAGACTGACTGTGAGCTAAATTCGAGCTGAAATAGGAGTTACTTCAGGTAGGATGTAAATAAAGTTTAACATAAATTTATACAGGGTTGGTTAACATAACAGAGAATATAAACTGTTTCATTTCTATCTATTCATATCTGTTCCGATGTTTTCTTTTAAATCGGATCAGCCAAGTCTCGTTGCAACAACAAACATTTGTTGTGTAAGTAACCTTGTAGAAACGCTTTTTGAATCCATAGAAGTGATATAGATGCAAAAATAGCAAAAAAAATACACTTGAACTGGGCACGCGTGTTATTATTATGTAAAATTTAATTTAAAACACATGCCAATAAAACCAAACAGGAACCACTTATTATTTACAACGAATCGAATTATGAGAAATCGTATCAATGAAGTAACCTATTTCTGAAACCTAATAGATAAACTTGCTTCACCGTATTCCGGTTTGAAGGGTGTGGTAGGCGCAGATTAAGAAATACCAGTGAAGCGTTCTGGTTTATAACTAACAGAATAATCGTTTGAAACGAATAGTTTCTCGTTGGTGTCAAATGCTCGTGTGCTCAAAACTGTATCAAACAATACTGCCGTCTCATAAGACGGTAAACCACGTCCACAAGATGCAGAGCATATTTCAAGTCAAGTTAATATTGTTGTGGATGTTATCATTAAAAAACTATAAAATCGGTAGAAAAAACCCGCTCTGCCAGATTAAGTACTGATTACGTATTTCCATGACATTGCATTTTCAGTTATTGGAAATATATAAAGTAGTACACGTATATGTGAAGTAATATGTTGATTTAGTTTGTTTGACTGCCTCGTTGGTGGTGTTGGTTACATGTGGGAATGCCGCTCGGGAGTTCCTGGCTTCGATTCCTGGGTCGGGCACAATTAAATATTTCTAATATAGATTTTCTTATAGTGGCTGGGAGTCTGGATTATAATTATGTGCCCGTTGTATGGCAATAGGCTCACCGCCTATTCCATAAAAGGACGTAAACGTAGGTATCTGTTGTTACGTGAGAGTGTTCTGAATTCCTCTGCCTACCGCTTCGGAGATTACAGAAATAAGATATTTAAGACAAAGAAAGTCACAGTAGATAATTTTTATATAACTTTAATTAGGTTTTTGTAAAACTATCTAGGTTTATTAATTCGTTAAAAGGCGCCGTTGAAAAATATGAGGATGCTTTTTAATATGTTTACATATCCCGTTAATAGGTTTTCTGCGGCGCGCCTGTGCCTGATTCATTGGTCCGTGATATCCATTGACCTGATATTGAAGCGAATGTTTTGTAACCTCGATTAATAACTGCCTTTTAGTCACGTCCTACATCATTAACTGATCCAAAACCACTGATACAATGTTCGCTAGTAAATTATGTACATTTCAATCGTGTTGAAAGAATAATAAAACTGATGTACAACGCGAATATTGTTGGAGACAGGTACAGAAGAAGAGCTGGACTTAGATATCTTGTCAAAGTAATTCACATACTGTTTAATGCAGGAATCAGAAGGCACTGAAATCGAGGGGTTGAAGAATACCGTAGGCCAACCATGCGAGTTCTAAATCGACTCGCGCGTGTCAGCGAATAATGTAGAAATACATAAGCACGTGTATGGATAAATATATTTGGCAATCGTTGATCTTTACTTACTCCATAAGAGGCCTGGCGTGACTATAAAATAATCGTGATAATAACTTCGATGTATAAAATACTATAAACACTATCAAAATTGAAATCGCTATTTTATAATCTAGGAAGCTTGTCTTTAATACAAGAAATCAATGTTAAATGAGATTATTATATGAATACATGAAATAGTAAATCAAAATTATTTTTGAGCTATAGAAAAAAAGAAGTAAATCTCTTGCCTTTCTTTATTTTTTTTTCTTAGTCGAATATTATTTTTTTATAATCAATCTCAATAATCCATAATCATTTATAACCCTTATATGCCACTTAATAAAGCAACGTTCAATTAATTTTCTCGAATTAAATCTCATTATACTTTTCCAAATTTTAGACGACAGACCGAGAAATATTACTGAAAGGCAATTCATTTCTTAACTTTTAATTGTCTAAGACGATAACGATACGGATTAAAATGAGCCTGATTTAATTTTTACCGAGCAAAAGGGCCACGAAGGGGATCTGGTAATCTTTCGCAACAATTTGAATTTATTTTTAATTGAAATAAATGAATAAATATTCATTGTTGACACATATGTATCTAGAGCTTTAAAAAAAATATGAATTACTCTCAAGCGTTCGATATATTATTTCCGATATTGTCGTGGAATTCTTTTTAATGATATATAAGGATATAAAGAGTTGGTCTTGGAATTTTGAATTTTGAATCTTCGTTGACTATATTGGAATCAAATTTTATTCTTTATAAATAATGCATTTAAAGTTTTAGTTTGTTAGATTGATTTTCATTATCAACAATTCTATTGCTCGAATCTTGAACACAAGTCACCTCACAGAACGAGAAGGGAGGTGGTGCAGAAAGAAGCTGACCTGTAGTAAGAAGTTTAAATTCGTTAAGTTACTTTATTAGTCATATCTGAATATGATCACTGAATCGTTTTTTCTTGCTTTTCAATTTTACTTATGTTGTGAACATCTAACGGCATTGTAATAAATCCAATAAACAATTTCATTTTCCCCCTTTTTAATTTTAACTTAAGACCTGAGTAAGCTTTGTTGAGGATCGTTAAGACCTATGTCAAGTAGTTAAGAGACTTAGCCACTGTAACCCAATGAAGAGGTTCAAACTTCTTGATACTAAAATAAAACGTTGAAGAAACGAACCAAAGTTATTGATCCCTTTTTAATACTAATTTCTATTATAGTCTCTTAAAGATCAATATTGAATTAAATTAAGGAAATAATAAGACAAGTTAATAATTGCATTTCATTTATTCATTTCGAGTTATTTTTCAGAACGTAATAAAAAGCATATGTATGCAATTTAAATACATGTTTGTTATACTCGAGACAAAGAGTATTATTATTTTGTAATTTTTGTATCACAGTAGTATGAATTCAACTGACAGCTTACCTTGAGTCGGATGAAGTGGCCTTACTTCCCTAAGTCGGCAAGACATTCTTGTGTGAGCGTAAAGAGGATTTTTATTGTTACTTTAAGCTCGTGACAAAGTTCCCTCCAACGTGTTATCGTCACGACAAGGCCGTACTGTGATTGGTTTCGAGTGTCACATGTCACTGTGACGGATAGAAGCGCGTTCTAATTTGAAATTAAAAGTCCCCTTTTTTCACTCCCCAATGGTACCAACGCTTTATCGTCCAAATAAGTTTCGTAGAAATTTGCGCTTTCGGTCTTCTAAAACAGAATAAAATATATAATAAACGTAAATTTGTCGAAAATTTTAAATAATATTGCTAAGTTTTTTGTTGTTTTTCACAAAGAGTAGACTTAATGCCAAAATTTAATTCTGTAGTTGGGCCATTACAAACGAGCGAACTATGTCATAAATCATTTTTATTAGATCTCTCGTTCACACTTATAGGCATATCGGAACTCCGCTCATACTTTTAGTGTGGTGCGTAACAACAAACAAGGGATTTGTCGATAGTCAATAGCAGGTAATCAAGGAAAGGTTAAGAAAATTATGCAAATTATTTTTTAGGATATATTTTTAATATCTGTTTTTAAAACATACTGACTCAGTTCGCACGTTTGTAATGGCCCGTAATAGTATATGACTAAACTGTAGTTATATAGCTATATGTATAGCTACATAGGAACAATTATCGTCAAAATCAAACTTTTTCTTGACTTCAATCAGTTACATAACTCTATGAAACATGCAGCTAAAATGCCTAGACGACAAAGCTTCTCTGATTATGAAATTCTTTAATGGTTTATAAGTGTTGTCAAGATTTCGGTGTTTTAAGATTGACTGGCGCTTATATACGCCCTAAATAATTTTAATATCGGCCAATAGGACCGCCGAACGAAGATTGGATACGGGAGCCTTAAGTAACTTAAGGAAAATAGACTGTGTTGTAATTGAAAGGTGGTAACATTATTGCTATTAACGACAGCGAGATTTCTAGAATTCTTATGTTTCTGTGCTGGTATTAATCTGACGCTAAAATAACATTATTTTGTTTTTTTAAAACAGATTATGAAATTTTAAAAACCATTCATGACAAATTATACGTACGAGAAAATAAAATTTTTCGCAATCTATAATTCATCTTGTAAATTAATATTGAATATACATTTATTTCAAGTTTATAATGTTTCAATATCCTTGATGTTAAACAGAGATACCGGTATTTAGATTGACAAGGGCTTAGCCACGCGCCACAGAATTTCAATGCGGACCTCAGGGGGCCCTCGATAGAGAGAATGGTGGGATTTCTCTCGGGACTTGTACCTTCAAGCTTTCTCGAAGTGGATATTGACACTATTGTAAGATATGTAGGGGACAGTTTAAGTGTTAATTAATCTTTGCAATGAATTTTATAGTATGCAAACTTTTAATATTTATCCATACCATTTATAATGTGTGACTATTAAAATTGAAAATGATAATGTTTTCTTCTAAAAATATACTATCTATGCACAACGTCATAGGTATTCTTTCAATCTGTTCTTCGTTTAGCCGAATTAATTTTCCACATTCTCAAATGCAACGAAAATCACGATATTGCATTTATAAATTTCGTGATTTCATTTTAAACAAAACTGAAGCACTCACTAGTAGAGTTCTTGAGAACGATTTTATTGTGTTTTTGAAACGGGAATAGAATAGAATAATATGTTATGATATTGTATAATAAATAAAAAGCTGAATCAATTTGATAAATAACCAGTAGGTTTTCACAACGTTCCATGTCTAGAAAAGTTTTTCTCAAGTCTAATTCATATTTCATGTCGATATAAGATATAGTTTCTAGTTTATTTTGTCTATTCTCTTCTAAATATTTCGGACGCCAAATAAGTTATTTTTGGACACATGTGTAAATATGTGAGTATTGTACTAAGTAGTACAACTTGGTATGATTTTTATGGTTGTACTCGTACCAGCCAAGGACGTCTCTTTGAACTTATGCCAAGAACAGTGTTTGCGATAATTTCGTTTGGAGGAGAATCTGAACTAAATGTCACTGAATTAGATCTTAGTTTGCTGTCACAAAGCTTCAAATATAAATTATTATACAACTCTTAAATAATGCACAAAACCCAAGCATTTTAAAACGCACCTTACTTCTCCTTCCCTTTAATTAATGTTATATCTGTTTGATTGTATTCTTGTTTTGCACTATCTGTGGGCGTGGGCCTTTCTGCGTAACAGTTGTTTATTGAATAAAGTTTCCTGAATGTGAATACACGAAGATGAATTCTATTACAATATAATTCACTTCACTTCAATCCCAAGGGGGCAACCAGCATGTTATAATTATTAGTCATTATTTTTACATGGTTTCAGAACTTGTGACTTAAAAACAACCAAGGTATTTCGAGCGTCGCATTACCACACAGTTAATTTTATTGCCTCTGCGTTTTATGGACCCTACGTTATACCAAAAAGCCGTATGTTATGAAGACATGACGTTAATATAATTAATTCAGCTGGAGATGATAACTGATATTTTTGATAAACAGTTTTGTTTTACTTTTATTGCAAGCATCAATCTCAAATTCTCCTTTATCTTATCTTAGCAACTGTCGAATTCAAGTGAAATCTTACAACAACACAGATTAAACAATAGCAAGAGTCGTTTGTTAGGCGAGTAGTTTCGAATTCCGCGCAAGTGATCGGAAATGTCGCGAGGCTGTAGAATTTCAATAAAGATGCTGCAAGAAATATGGCCGGGGCGATCCGATACCGCCGTCCAGTGCTTCCCAAACAAGAGAATTCAAAATTTTAATATTTTACTGTAATATGTAATTCAGTTCCTTCTTTGCCATAATTTGGAAGAATTTGACATTTTTGAACAAGATGCTCATATTTTAATTAATTTTAGTGTTAATAATTAATAAATTGTAATGAAGGTATGTTTTCTTGGCATACAAAGTTATAAATTTTCATGTTCAGCGTCATATTAGGTAAGTAGGCAGGGTTCTATTTGATTATTCTTCAATCAATATACACGAGTGTACTATCCATAAGAAGCTTAAGATATTAATGGGGTCAAATATAAATACGTAAATAAATGACAAAATATAGCAACTAAGTATTTTCCTTTGAGAACCTCTGTCCTGCTCACGTAATGGGAGGCCATATAAGAAACTGAACAGTAATATTGGCCAATATGCCCTATTTTATGAGAAATTTGCGGTACGCAATATGTTTATTTAATGGTAGAACAATTTCGTGATGGCGGTCGTGACTTACCGGCGAATGTGAACAAAATGTGGATAGTATATACTTATAACAGATTTGTTGATTTACTGAATGAATAGTTTTGTCAACTGTGTTATAAAATTTATTGGCAATATCATGCCATTACTGTATTTTATTTATATTTTAAAAAATTCTTAACTAACAATTTACTTTTGTTCAATTTAAACATCATCTAGATTTTGAAAATTTTGGTACTGAATTTAGATCGGCAATATTTGGTGACATTCTCATTGTAAAAAATGCTTGCTATTCGGGTATTTAAGTTTCTCGTTTATTTACGATTATTAATGCGGAAATGATATTATGGTGGTTTTGATTTCAGTCACTCGGAGGGCTGGAAGCTAATAAATCCTTTGAGAATATTTCATTATGCATTATTCATATTATTATTATATGTAGTATATTTTTAAAGATTGAATGTTATATGTATAACGGAACATATTTGGAAGAATCCTCTACACTTTTCTAAGGTGTGGGGCTTTCCTTAGGATATTTTCCACAATGTTTTCAAATATATCCTATGTACTCTTGCGTACCCACTTGGTTAGCTTAGTTCATCGCTTTAAAGCCTTTTCATTACAAAAGCAAACCAATGTTGGAGCATTTAAATTGGTATTGGAATAAAAGTAAGAAAATAAAAGGAAAATAATGTAAAGAAATAGTTTAAAATACATGACACGTATCTCGATGATATTCGTGTTTATTTATAGTGTCAAAACCGTGTAACGAATGTAAATTCAAACAAAACGAACGCCAATACCCCAATGAATTTTGGAAAATGAATAAATTACTGTCCTAATGCGGTATACCCTCATCAAAGTTAATAAGTCGCCATTTAACTCAGTTTTCCCGACATTGGTATTTCGATAATGCGTCCGTTATCTCCTAGCATCTCCCCTCCAGGAGATTTATCTGGGGTGTGCATGCGAAAAAATACCGTAATAATGAGTATGGGGACAGATCCCGTAGCTTGTTTATTGTATCTGTTTCGTACTTCAGATACTGTTTCTCAACCAGATCGGCGATCGGCTGGTTGATCAGTTGATAGACTTGTAGGCCGATACTCAGAATCAAACGGAGTTTATTTAGTACGATGATTTGATATCGTTGTTTTCTTGAAACTTCACTGTTTTCATTCGTTAATTTATGCCTAAAATTACTTTGTTTTTGTGAGTTTTCCATAAAGTCTATTATTTTATGAACGCTCTTTTATAATTGTATTTAAGGTCATTATAAAACATATTACAACAGTACCAGTAAGCTTTTGTAAAAACGTTGATTAGGTTTTCAATGGTCTGATATCTCATTTCATTTCTTTCGTTGAATTTCTGTTATAAAGTTTCTATAGAAATATCCTCTATCTTTTCAATATTGAACGTTGGATTACATCGGCTAGCGGATAAGGCCGTTCAAACAGACTGGAGTAGTTCCAGCAGGATTCCGTGCGGAACTAATCCAGAGCAAAAAATTCATATATTTTCCTTTTAAACTCTCAATGGAACTTTTTCTATTACGTCATTTGTACAATAGTATCGTACATATACATTGAATCTTATTTTTAATAACTATATAATTAAATATATCTTATTTTTAATAACTATATAATTAAATATAATTAAATATTTAGTCATTTCAGTCTCTATAAACATAATACTGAGTAATGTTAAAAACATTTAGTACCTACTTTCTGATCAACTATCGTTTTCTTAGCAGTCAATTAGAAATTTCATAAAAAAGTGGGCAATAATATGGTGATATTATTCAAAAATAGAATATACATATTTTCTTTTGAATTTAGTAGGAACACATGAAGTTTGTAAGGGTGAAGATAGCACTCGGTTTTCCTGCGTATCAATACAAGGCCTAAAGTGTTAACATAACAATCATAGGTCATTGTACCTGCTTCTGGCTCGTTGATCGAGTTGATTAAAATTTTTCAGTACGTCAGCGTTACATATTATTATTAATCAAGTTCATACGACCTGTACCTGTCATTAATAAACTCCTTCGTCCAAAACAAATATGGCCACGGGAAATCGTTTTTTTTTTCAATAATATATATTTATAATATTTTATTATAATATTAAAGATGCCCTTATTGAAATACGAATTTTACGCATATAAAAATCTCGGCCCCGGCCTTTAGTAGGTACAGAAACGAAACGTCAGCGAAACGACTCATAAAACGAATCGATAACACGAATTTAACCCTCCGTTTGTTGCCCTTTCTATTTTCCGCGTTTTGATTTTCCATTGATTGGGTTTAAAATACTCTCTCGCTATTTTGATAGAGCCCACTTGTGTCAGAACATACGTAGGTAGCCTTATGAATATGTGCGGAGCAATTAATTCGTGAGGCTTAGCAACCTTTGTATTTGTTACAGCAGTTGCTCATGTAGGCGTGTGGCTTAAGTTCTGTTACGTACATATGTACAGTAGATATTGTGAATCTTTCATCAAGACTAGGTTATTTGCACCCAGACAAATATTTTATTACATATTTATTTCAAACGAACAATTTGTAGGTATGTTTTGTATATGTATAAAATTTCAAATAATTGCTACTAATATCGTATATTACAGTAATCTAATGGGACACTAAAACCATTTGATAAGTCCGCCCTTTGTATTACCTTTACAATAAAGCATAAATAAATAAAATAAAAGTTTACGTTTAACTTAAGTAAAGATGTTTTCTTGCAAATAAATATCAGAATACACTAACCGCATATACGGGCTGCAATTACTTAACTCTAAAAGCAACAGAACCGTTAACTCGCACTACAAAGTATTGAGTCTTATTTCCGTGACTCTTACATTTTTCCCATTCCTCACACTTGCACATAAGGCTTAATGTTGTCCGACAACATATTTGATGCGAACAGATGTAACTTGGTGATTTATTTGAGGGTGAATTTGTTGGTGTCATCGTTTCATAGGATTTTCAACTGTTAAGTCAGCGATCGGTGGGTCGCGTCGGTTATCTCAGGTATTACCAGTATACTCGTACATTTGTATCGCGAAAAACGTTTTATAAAGGGGACACGAATGAAAAGTAATTTCGCTTTTAAAAGTATTTGCTTGACCCTTGTAAGGGTTATAGGAGTTTCATTTTAATGTTCTACAATTTATCAGTGAAATTGATTGTTTTAATAATATTCTCTCTTTGTATTTATATATTAACAGTTATCTATTAATTTAGGATTGATGTGGTTGATCGGATGATTCAACATTTACTTTGAAATTTTATAGAATATACCAATTCTGGAATATACCACTGTACGTATGTACCTACGATTTTTCAGCAATTAAATAAATGTTACGTGACATAGAAGGACAATTATTAAGGTACTGGACAGTGTAATGAATTTATTTATAATTTATATAATTATTTTTATAATGATATATTTTATTTATGACTGCTAATATCGTTAGACTGGTATTTTGTCGAATAGTGGCGAATGCGACTGCCGGTCGGGAGATCTTGGATTCAAATCCCGGTTAGGGTACTATTTGATTTTTGAAACAAGAATTTCTATCAATGTCTCGGAGTTTGGATATGTGCCGGGTGTACGGCAATAGGCCGACCTACTTCAAACTTGGATGTAAACATAATTGGTGAAACATGGGAGTGTACGACACTCCTGTGCCTACCCCCTCGGAGTGTACAGGCGTGATTTTACGTTACGTAACGTGTACGTGCATGATGTTATTTATAATTTATAGTAACATATTCTTAATATATTATGAACAATATAAGTTACGCCAAAGTATAAATATTTTGCAAAGTTGAGAAAGTACCATTGTGGCTCAGTCCTCTCTGGTCCTCAGCATAATCTGAGGACCATTTTCACAGGCATTATCGAAATTTGAAAAGCGAAGAATTTGAAAAGATACTAGATGTACTCGCGGCTTCGCCGGCGTTGAAATCAGTGTGTCACAAAGATTTTTCGCGTAAATACCGACCTTGTGGGAATTCTAGGATGAAAGTAGCTTATACTTTGCTCCACAGAGAAAAGAAAGAAATTAAATACCTAGACAAAAAAGATGAGCAGGCGAGGGGCGCAACGCGGACGATAGCTCGGCATGTCCTACTTACCTGTACTTGATATTTTGGACAATTCACTTGAATATTTTTATAAATTGTAGCCTATGTGTTTTTCTGATGTATAAGCTGTATTATTGTAAATTTCGTTAAATCTATTCAGTAATTTTTATTAAGTAAAATCTATTCAGTAGTTATTAAATAGGACGAATGTGAAGTAACAGTTTTTAACAAATTGTAGCGATGTTATATCATTTTCGTGAATAAACGTGAAAAATTTCAGTATCAGCTAACTTCCAATAACGTCTAAAACATTTTGTAACGATGGTGCAGCTGCAGCGCCATTGGATATATCTCTCTCTGAAAACCGACTTGCGCTAAATTATTTTATGTTAATATTTTATTTCCTATGCTCTCATATTAGCTTTTGTTACAATAGAACAAATTTTCATTTTTACTGTTTTCTTATGATCATCCACATTTAGTAAACCATTGGTTTTGAAATGGTCTTAAAATGTAATAAGTATGTAACGTGATTATTCTTAAATTTAACGGATAATATGTTTCACGAGCGATGTTTTTTCGTTCATTGGTGTCTGTTTACTAGGAGATGCCTTTCAAGTATCATTTTTTAATGTTCGTAGCGCAATGAATTTACATGCGTTAATATAATGAAATATACGTCATTACATTATTTCTTGATAGAATGTCAAAAAAGACAAAGCATTCGCTGTGATTTAAAAATTCTCCCTCAAAAGTTTTGACGACGGGTATAATTTTTTAAACAAATCTTTTCCCATTATAGGAGTATTTTGAAGAATTTGACATTATTCTATTCTTATTCCAAGGTATCTTGTTCCTAATTTGGGAGAAGAGTCTCTAACCCAGAGAAGTTAAGGTTGGCTTTTGGTTGGATCATGCGAAATGATACATGTTTTCATTTTCGCGTAGTGACAGGAAGGGAGGACGTATGAGTGGCGTCCGCCCCCGAAATCCAATATGACAAATTCGGAAGAACGTGATTGGAATGAGCGTAGTACAAATTTATTTTTGCCCTATCCCGTCAAATTCCGACGCTACCTGCCCTGTCATTGTCGGTAATATTATTTGAAAATAATCATTTATTTTTAAATTTTAATTTTTCTTTCTTCTTTTCTTTTTAATCTTAACATTTTTTATTGAGGATTTTTTAACCCTAACATGGTAAAGAAAATGATTTTCGTATTTTTAAACAAATTTTACAATACACTTTTGAATTAGTCATTT
>DWEJ01000735.1:0-15173 GCA_018245835.1 Mysoria sejanus stolli
CCTGCCAACCCGCACTTGGCCAGCGTGGCAGACTATGGCCTTAACCCTCCCATTCTTAGAGGAGACTCATGTTCCAACAGTGGAACGATATAAGGTTCGATATCAATAAATATTGTGTGTTTGCAACGATTACATTTCATGCAACAAGGAATTAACAAACATGTTGCCAGCGCAAACGCAGTCGCTAGACTGCAACGAGGCGTGCCAGCGCGCGCTGTGGCGCGGCGGTGGTGCGCGCGGCAGCGGCGCGCGCGGCGGCGGCCTGCGGGAGCGGGCGGCGGACGCGTGCGAGCGCTCGCCCGCCGTGCTGCACTGCCTGCGCGACTTGACCGCGTCCACCGTGCACACCGACACCTCCAAGTGTACGCGCTGTTCCATCCTTATATATTCCTTCGAAGGGCTTAGCAGAGGATGAAAAATAAATAGACGTTTACTAAAAGAGACGTTTACTAAAAAAAGTATGATATCTTTTAAGTTGGACCAGACAATACATATCCGCATAATTTCAATATAATCGGATCAGTAGTTTTGAATATTACCGTAAACGAACATCGTGATACGAAATTGTTATATACAAAGATTGATATTACGATAAAATCTCAGATCACTAGTGTTGTATTCGGTGAATGGGGTTTAGGATGAGACAAAGAAGACATCCAAGATACACAGCACGCAATTTACTTTAATCTTCAGATTTACCATGCTGCCAAGAATCTCAGAACCAAGAATGCCGTTCGACCTGTGAAACTGTGCTTCGTCGCACTGGAGAATCTCAGGAGATAGCGGAGGTACTTTCGCAAGGGTGTGGAGCGATCGCCATTCAAGAGAGCATATGGCAATGCTTCTTGAGAAAAGATTCTCCGCCAGATACCAAAGACGTTATACCGCATGATGTGGCCAAATTGCATTGCTGTCAAAAGGTGAGAATTGCACCAATTGAAATAATTGAATTAAGGTTAGTCAAGTCCAACGTTCAATACAGCTTCAGTCTGTGTAGATATTTTCAAAAGAAATTGCTCATTCATAGATGTTTAAATTTATTATAATAATTATTAGACATTAGTTGTCATTCAAATTTCTTGAAATAAAGAACAATAAAAGACCAGCTTTGGGCAACCCAATTGTTCAAAACGTATACCATATGACGGTTATTGTATGTAATATACGAATTTCCATGTCATTTTCAGGCCGCAACGATTAATTGTCGAAAACTATGCTTCAGTACCTTTAATAACGAATGGCAAACCAACTGGCAGAAATTCTATAGCGAATGTATTGGAGATCCCCAAGAGCTGGAGTTAGCAGAATGCATAGAAGAAGGTAAACTTTTCTTTCAATTTACTAAAACCACCATTTTCAGTAGTAGTTTCAGTAATCACCATTTTTAGAAGGGTTTAATAGACAATGGACGGTATTCGGTCTAATGATGATATTTCTCGGTACACTTGAAAGAATTATTAAGGCAGTCAAAATTGTCTTTCGGTGCCCTTGTTACTAGCTTTGGAAATAAATATTTGTAATGAAACTGCAATAATTATCCTTCAATTTCTTCGTTACTAATATTTCCTCCCATCCCCCAGTGGATACGCCCTGCACGCTGGGCTGCGCGGGCCTCACGTACTGCAGCCAGCTCAACAACCGGCCCACCAGCCTGTTCCGCTCGTGCAGCGCACAGGCCGACCTGGACGCGCACCTAGCTGTCGCCGAGCAGAAGGGCACTGGGTAACGTGGAAAATATTTTCTCAAACTGTACACGTCGTTAATTTGTATTAAATATTTTTGAGCATCTTTGGGTGTCTAAACCTGTCTTTCTTGGATTTAAAGACCAAAATAAACGTGTCGAACTTAGGACTTTGCAACTCGGTGCTCGGTGAGATTTTGACGATGTTGTCACGAGACTGGCGGATTTTGACAATTATCATACCAACGAAAGGTTTCTTTTATTGTTCCAGGTTCGTGACGATAGCCGGATTGCAGCTGCCGTTGAAAAACTCAAGTCAGTGCAATACCGATGTATGGAAAAGTGTCGCGTGTGCGCTACATGTGAAACCCTGTACAGCGAAGGTAAGGTTTTTTTAGAATAGTAAATTTTAATGCCTGCCTCGTTGGTCGTGTTGGTTGCAAGAACGACTGCCGATCGGGAGGTCCCGGGTTCGATTCCCAGGTCGAACACTACAAAAGAGTTTTTTAATTTAGAAATTTTCTAGAAAATCTAATTTAGAATTTTAATAGTGGTTCGAAATCTGGATATGTGCCCGATGCATGGCAATAGGCTCACCACCTATTCCATAGTGGGACGTAAACGCAACCGGTGAAACGTGGGAATGTTCTGCATTCCTCTGCCTACCTCTTCGGGGATTAGAGAAGTGAAGTTACGTATACACTAATATTTAACATGTAGAAATATTGATAAATATTTTATTCCTCGTATGATATATATTAAAATATACATTATTTACGAACTTATAATTATACAGGTTATACAAACCATCTCATAGTTATTTACGAGCCGCCAAACAGCGGTTGGAGGCTGGAATCCAATTGCAATGTGGGCGTAAACATACAATGAATTATAAGGTGATAATTCATGTCACGTCACCAGTATTATTAAACGACGTAGCCGTTAGCGAGCACGTAATGATTTCATTATTATGAAAAATTTTGACTGGATACATTATAGGTCATATCTACATAATTTATATAGCAAATAGAATCAGACAGTATTCAAAAATATCTAGAATTTCAACATCAGTACGTCCTGGTTATAATTATTATTATAACCTCCTGATTAAAATTTACACAGAAAATCCATAGTTAAAATTACAATTTGTTATGGTCTGATAGGTTTGGTGACAAGAAAGAGCAGCAACGCATATAAATCTAGCTTTGAATAGAACGAATACGGCGTTTGGACAAACTTATATTAAAAGGGACAAAAGCCTTATTACTAATAAATACTTGTTAGTTGTTTCAAATTGCATCTTCGGAACCCAAGCCAAGGTTGCGCCCAAGCCAACTGTCCGCGATGCACTGCACTGGATAGCACACATCATTTTGATAATTGTATTTTCATAGTTGGTTTAAATTTACATTCACGTTCATGAATGAACGTGAATGTAAATTTGAACTTTTATTTTTTCAAATCATACGGCGTTAAATTTTTATGCCGCGGAATATTAAAATTCCATAAATAAACTTCACAACGTTTGGATTCCTATATACATACCTACAGAGATGTTTATGAAACGTCCCACTATGGAATAGGCGGTAAGCCTATTGCCATGCATCGGGCACATATCGAGACTCCGAACCACTACTCGAATTCTAATTTCGATTTTTTAATAAAAAAAATCCAATTATAAAATTTTTGTAATGTTCGACCCGGGAATCGAACCAGGAACCTCCCGATGCAGTCGCACTTGCAACCAACACGACCAACGAGGCAGGTATTTGTTACAGAAAAAGATATACCTATATTACTACCACAAAAGAACGAAGTGTTTTCTCATCCCTCAATACTTGGAGTCATCGTAAATATTAAAGGTAGGACTCCGTCAAGCAACAGCGCTATAGTTAATGCAAAACTATATGTCACGCATATTAAATAAAACTCATCATTTTCTAATTCTACAAAGATATTCTAACAATGAACTTTTCTTGCGAATAGATTAAGAGTTGTAAAAGTCATTACGGTAGCAAAATAATTTATTTTATCTAATACCCATTACCCAAGCGTCAATTCTTGTCAATTTTCTTTCTCAGGCAACAAATAAAAAGTAGTCCTTTAATTCTGTCATAGGTCAAATGTACGCATAGAAATTCGCTGAGAATGAAATTCACTTTAATATCCTTTGCAACAAACAAAATAAATCACAAGATATATAAAGATATACATTTGAAAACCCAAATCCACGATACGAATAAATAACTGTCAAGGTAATAAAAATATAGATTAAACAACGAATAGGCCTATAAATAACGTTGTTTTAGTCCGATTTGTTCATTAACAATAGATATGAGAGCGAACGCGAGACAGATTACATGTCTCGATATGCGGACGGTGATGTTCCGCTTAACACATATGTATATCTAATCGACCACATTCAATGTTCTATATTAAACAACAATTGGCAATCACTCCAAAGCATGTTGATTAAGTAGGTATACTCTCACTCTCGCAAATATCGAACGTCTATATGATGAGGTGCCCGGAGTACTTGGTGATGACTTCGTAGATTACAATAGATTACGGTTTGAACACTTTAGCCAAAATGTGTTTATCATAGATTCTAACAGGTTATGTACGTGATAATGTTTTGTTTATTATTAAAATTTTCAACTAGCAACATTCCAGCAACATATTATCGTCAATAGACTTTTGTTTGTTTACAAAAGAAATGTTTCAGTGAAAACGCTCGAACAGCACGTCACTGTCACTGTTACAGTGAATAGACTATATATAATATATCTCTATATCCCAAGAAACATGTTCACACCTATTGCATTATATTTTTTAATAATGCATTAACAACCATTTTAAAAACATCCCAAGGATTTATGAGTCAGCAAATAAACGTTTTCATTTTCTATCTTCCATTAGTCTACGCATACGAGTATATACATTTAAATTTTGTATCTGAAACACTTGGAAAAATATTGTGTATATATGTATTACTTTCTTGGAAACTTATATTTGGAAGGGTTCGGCAACTTTTATGTGGCACATTTTTCGAATTAATTATCAATTTTAAGACTGATGTAATATTAATATGTATTGTGTTTTATTTTTATTCTTGGCTTTAAAATAGGCAATATTATTTATTTAAAAAACGGTCATTCTCCTGATTTGAAAGTTCAGTGCACAGTGATGGGGATTGAAATTGGAAATTGACTTTTCTCCCGTTATCCAGCATATGTATATGGATGAAGGCCTACTCATTCACGAAAAACACGTGAAACTACATTATTATCTAAGTTACTAAATGAGAATCCAAAACAGTGCAATAAATTATTGTAAACCATTCCGACATGGATTTTACTTTGTTTGCAAATATGCTTTGCTTACAAACGTAATAAAAAAGATCAAATTTAGAATTACAAAGTTCGTGATTTAACAAAATTATACCCAGTTTAGTTCATAAAAAAACAAAAAACAGAATATAGAATCTAAGTAGAATATAGTGTGGTAGAGGTACAAAAAGCAGGACATAGGTAATAGATTTTTGAAATATCACCTTTATATATTTAAAATCTTATATTATCCTTAACGATTAGTATAATAAGGAATTTGAAGACGTTAATAAGACGTAGATATACATATTTAATAAGCAACCATGTTATGGAGAAGTTTAAATTATACTCTACGTTATGTCTGAACCCGTAGTAGCAGTCGAAAATGCCATTGGTGGAATCAAATTTGTCCGAAAACAATAAAATAAAAACGAATGGTGCTTTGACTTACGAAGGGGGAACTGCAAAATAAAAAAGAAATGCTGAATAGCGTTGTAACAAAACATGTCATTGACGTGATTCGGTTTGAAGCAAAAACTAAAAAAAATTGTATTCGACTGGCCGTTCTGCCCGACTGGTCCGTTGGCGCAGAGGTTAGTGAACCTGACCGTTGCGACCGTTGGGGTCGTGGGTTCGATTCCCACTCAGAATAAATATTTGTGTGATGAGCATAAGTATTTGTACTGTGTCTGGGTGTAAATAGTATAATATAATAGTAATAGTATTTAAGTATATATTTATATGTATATATGTAGTTTATCAGCCGTCTGGTTACCATAACACAAGCTCTCTTGACGCTTAGTTTGAGATCAGATGGCTGTGTGTGGATATGTCCTAAGATATTTATTTATTTATAAGTACGGTTGTTTGGTTGGTGTTTCTTGATATGCACATCGATATGGAATCGAGAACGCAAATATGTATTTTTCTCAGGTACACTATCACCGTCTTGTAGACTTTGGCTAGTTTTGACCAAATGTATTGCATGCAAAATTTTACCAAAATAGTGAAAAATTATGTGTAAAAAGTTTAACGTGCAAATTTAACGCACGAAACTAACAACAATTCATATTTGACAAAGCTATTATTATTTGATGTTCCCGGTGACAACAGCCTCTGACAGTTAATTCCAGGCCATGTTGTCAATAACAACAAGCCTGACAATTGACGTCGGTCCGACGGGGCGGCTTAATTGAATTTTCAATTAAAATATGGCCGTTGCCGTAACAAACATGTTGACTTTCGATTAAATATAATTCATTCGTTCATCATGCATGCGTTTCAAATGTTGAAATTTAAATAAAACAAATAGACATTGTATACACGTTATTTTGCGGAAATCTTTAGTTTGTAGGTTTGTGGGTATCTGTGATATTACTGTCTGTATTTTATGCAAGTGCGTGTTTTATTCGAGACTAATAAAACACGGCTAGTTACCAAAAATAGGACAAGATATATTTGAAATAAATCACAGTAACTAAAAAAAGAAAAAACAATTTATTTTAAATTTATATTACCGAGGAGGTTAAATATTTCACATTTATTGGTTCGTCATGACCACAACGCTGCCTGTCATATGCCCGCTGCGACCACGGCCCGAATAACTAACTGGATATATTCACATATGTAGCTCATCTAGCTTACTTATTTAGAATAAAACATATATTAGTAGAAAATTAATGGAATGGTTATTGTATACATACAGTAAAAATAACGAGCTACAAATAAAACGAAGATTCGGCATGTACACACACATACGATACAAATTAAAATTTAATGAGCAGTTCACGCTCGCTCGCTCGCTGTATTTACTTATATAAAAACTTGCACTAACTGAGTGATAACTAATATACTTGATACGAAAATATGTTATTCAAGTCGATAAGGTATCATCTAAGTTAACGGCGCAAACAACATGCGGTATTACATGAAAACAAACCAAACATGTACATGTTGGTAACAATGACTGTGAAGTTAAAGATTACAATGACAAGTTATTATACATGATCGATAAAAGTTGAATTATTAAAAAAATGACTGCCTCGTTGGTCGAGTGGTTGCAAGTGCGACTGCAGATCGGGAGGTCCTGGGTTCGATTCCCGGGTCAAACACTACAAAAGAATTTTTCTAATTTAGAAATTTTCTGATTTAGAAAATTTCTAGAAAAATGTCTAGAAAAATTTCTAAAAAATCTAAATTAAAAATTAAAATTCTATTAGTGGTTCGGAGTTTGGATATGTGCTCGATGCATGGCCATAGGTTCACGACCTATTCCATTGTGGGATGTAAATGTAACTGGTGAAACGTGGGAATGTTCTGCATTGTGAGCTTGTGACTATTTCTAATGAGGAAATTCGAAATTAGAAAAATCCCATAGTGCCTGATCGAGGACTTGTATCCAGTACCTCCCGATCAGCAGTCATGCTTGCAAACAACACAACCAACCCACAGTACTTTTGCTGCTCTTATATGTAATGTGCTGTATTGTGCAATGTTAATTTCTAATATATTCATTTAACAAAGGCTACATATTATATTGTTGTACATACATAGACATACATGTTCTCTTTTTTGACCAGTAACAGTCATTCGATCAGGAACAAAATCAGATCACTGTGCTAACATATATGTCACTTTTCTAGCGTAAAAGCCGTGTACGACTGTACTGAAATATAAAATGATTACTTTCAGGGTCATTCACTCTCAATGCACTCTCCGGTAAAATCATGTTTCGTGATATTGTCTACATAAATTATGACTACACTCTCCGCATACAAGATGGGTATCTGATATTCAGGTGGTGGCGTTCCTATGTGCCCAAGGACGTTTCGGAAGGTAACCATTATTAGTGCTGTTACTATTCAAGAATTGATGTATTATAATAATATTTCATAGGTATTAATATTAAGGACCTTATGTAAACTGTAGTACATTATGTTATCAATATCAGAAATCATAATGTCAAATATGAGCTGTTGAACATCATTTTTGAAATTCAATAGCTTCAGTATTTTTTTTTTAATCATTTGTCGTGATTAATGTTACGTGATTTATTATTGTCGTGTATGTTTTTGCAGATTTATCACATTCTGACACACGTCTCTCAATAATGTTGAATGGCTTCGAATTACATTTTTATAACAGATGCGATTTGTATAGCGAACTAGAAAAGACGTTTGGACTAGAGCCTGTTATCAAACAACAGAATGAAGACGATTCGGCCGATCGTGACAAAGCTATGAACGATGCCAATGAAAAACGACGGAGAGCTCAAGAGACTGTGAGGTCTGAAGCAGCAATGGCAAGAACTTGGCGTGATCTCATCCCTGTCATAAAGATTGACGTGTGTACGAGCAGAGTCGTATTTGGCAATCGTTTAGTTCCGACCACATTGTCTATTAGCGTAGAAGAGGCGCATTTAGTATACAGTACCAAACCACCCGCATCCAGCTTAGACCATTTAATGCATTTCGTCAAGGCTAAAGCAGAAAATTGTAAAGTCATGTTGGCACCAAGTCCAAACTACACGTCAATGGTTGATGAACCACCTAGATACATGGGCGAAGGGTTTGTGGTTATGAGCTCCAATTACATCGAAGTTTATTTCTATATGGACGAACCAGGTCTTGTGCCCGAACAGCCAGTTCTTCTGCAACTTGCAAATGGCGATATCGTCGAATCCGCTCCACCGATATGGGGAGTAGATATAAAATGTGGCAAAGGTACAGACTTCAGCTATGGGCCTTGGGCAGATAGGCAGAGAGATCACTTGTTTAGGTTTTTCTTCCCACCGAATTATAAGAACTTGGAGGTCACTCCTCAGCCCAAACCCGGTGACAGAAGACAAATGCAGTCATTCGATATTAGGTTATCAACACTGAATGAAGCTACAATAGACATTCTATTCACAAAAAATAAAGAAACCAATGCAGTTCATATAAACATCGGCGCCGGATCATATTTAGAAGTGACAATGCCTTGGATTGTGTTACAAGATGGATATACAACGAAAATCACTGGTCAACTACTACATTTGGAAGCAACTACAAGTCTTCAATATAGGAGCTTAGCTGAAAGCGAGACCTTGGAATATACAGTTAAATGCCACTATCCCTTGGTGTGGAATCATCATCAAAGTTGGCAGCTTTCATTAACAGGATGTAAAGCGACGGCACATTTTGTGTATACTCATATAGATTTCTTCCAAGATCTTACAAATGATTGGTCCAATAAGTCCCGTCCTGATATCCTACACTTTGTTCCTTACACCTGGAAAATATCGATTCTGTTAAAAGAATGTGAAGTTGTGACTGTGAGTAATCAATACAATTGGATAGACTGTAGTTCCACGAATCAAGAAAATAACCACGTTGCCTTTTGTGGGGACCTGTTGGATGTGTCCTTTGATCTACCATTTACAGATTTCTTGCCAGATGTTATACCGTTGAAGATATGGGTACAAGGTGAGGCAGTAGATATGAATCTGTACCTGCCCGAAGTGAACACATCGAGACTGCTTCTGTTATCTATCGATAAAAATATGAAGCTGGTACCTTGCAGATTAAAGGCTTCAAAATGGCGAAGAAAATGTGTCAAAAGTCAGGGATGGGTAGATTGTTGGTCCGTTCCAATCGTAGCTCTGAGTGTCAGATATAATTATCATCCTATTCCTCCACTAGGACCTGAACCACAGGCGGACATTACTACTCCGGAAAAGGAAGAAATTCTTCTCTCACCTATGAGAATACCAAGAATGCGAAAACAGCCCCAGATCAACTGGGCAATAGACGGTAATAATTTTGATCGCACAACACTACCACCTGACAAGGTGAGCGTCGAACTTGAAGTCGGACCTTCCATTCTCTTGGCTTACGGTACAATTATAACAAGTTTTATGAATTTGTTGGAAAATATATTTGGTGAGGATCAGACCTTCACTGATATGCAAAAAGCTCCGAACATGGATATATATTGGTCCGGCGAAAATCCGACGAAAATGAATGATAGAAGCAGTATCAACCAGCACACAGAAATTTCTATGGACGACTCTAGTGATTCAGGCAAGAGTCCATTCGATCCTCGACGCTGCAGGCCGCTCGACGTCAACGTGTCAATAATAATACACGATATCCAAGCGCACCTAGTGAAAAACTGTAGCGAAAATGAACCGCCTTGTCCCGTTATATTAATAGAAAGATTTGGGTTCGAAATGGACAAAAGTTTTAGAGAGACAAAGCTACAACTGCTTTTAAGTCCGTCAATATTAATATCATCTAATAGTATTTCCCGGTCTAGCTCTAACGGAAATACTACTCCAAGTGCACTACAACAGGGCCATTTAATGCTTTCTTCGTTTCAGTTACGAGGTAATGGATTCTTTAGCGATACAAATCGATCAGTTGAAGAAGATACTGTAGAGTACGCTTGGATGATGGAACTGCAGTTGGGTCAACTGACTGGACGGATGACGTTACCTCAACTTTATCAAGTTATTTCATCATTGGAAACATTCCTATTGCTCATTTGTGATAGTGAAAATGAATTGGTTCCACCTAATAACACCAAACAATGCCATCACGGGTTAAATAGTGTGATGTGTCCTGAAACAGATGCGATATTGAAATACCGATGCCCGTCACCGAATGAGATAAAATATCGAATGATACGAGTGGCTATCGATCTGATAGATATCTACATTGCCGACTCGAACACAACTCTTCAATCGTGGATGTCTCCGATCAGATTAAGTTTTTGCAATCTGCATGGATCAGGTTTTGGTACAGGCGTTACAGGACTGCTACCAAACTTAAAATTCGCTCTATACACTCAGACAAATATGCAAGCAAATACCCATCATCATTCTAACGGCAGTAATAGCAGCAATCAAAATAAACAACCTGACAGTGAAAACTGGGTCGGAGTCGGCTCCGTATCTTTAGGACCAGTCTTAATAGAAGCGGCATCGTCTTTACCCCAAAGTCCAAAGAACTTACATTTGGTACAGCAGAAATTTTTGAAACTTCACGATGATAAATTTAAAAGACTTTGGTTTTTATGGCCGAACGAAAGTAAAATTTCTCAGTGTGGGTGTACAGGAGGGTGTGCATTTTTCGGCTCCAATAGAAACGGGCCTAACTTCCTTAAGCCGAGTCCCTCCGATCTTCATGAAGGTATTAATATAGCCATGTTCAATATTATAGAAACGTCACCTGGTGAATACGGTTATGGACAAAGTTTATTGCACCCGGGTAATCTAGTTTTTCACACTCCGCCCTACAATAGCCTTAATGTGTGCTTGCAACCAACCAACGTGTCGACCCTTATTCCATCGCCACTGCCACAAAACTTGAACAAGTCACCACAAACTGCAGAAAGACGAAGTTTAACAAGAAGATTTTCTTATACAAGTGCGAGCAAAGGAAGTAATAATATTCTTGTATCTAGCACCAAAAGCGATGTACCGTACGCTCGATTAGTGGACTCTTCGGTGCCCCTAGGAACCTCAAAAATTGATAGTGATTCTAAACTCAATAAAACAATTCTGAATGTACCACAAATGGAGAGTAGCGTTTCGGATTCCAAACTTGCATTAAGCTGTGGAGCTAAAGATATTGCTAACGTGACAACAAAAAAGTCTGGTCCATCTGATACTGATGCGTTTACGGTGCCGAAAGTACCAGCTCGAACCGTGGCTGTATCAGAATCTCATTACTCTCTTAACTCACAACCGCATCACGATGAAGCCTTGAATCAAGAGGTTCAGCGAACAATGTCAATTACCAGCGAGAATCATTCAGAAGCTTTCTTTTCTGCAGACGAAGATCAGTTTCCTAGTCGGTCGTCTAGTTTGAAGCATTCATTCGGCAGTCGGCACAGCAATCCTAAGGACAAGAGTTCGTTTGGTATTAATGATATTACCAATGAAAAATGGACAGCGCCCATTCCACGGTCTGAAGTTATTGATGGACCTGACACAATTAGTAACATGAGTGCAGGTGTACAGCCCGACTCAGAAAGCGGCTCTGTATCATCTACTTCATTTATTTCAGCGATTTCATCTCAAGAGGACATGACTCTTGTCAATCTTCACATGCAAACCAACAAACCCATAGTAGACTCTCCCCTGTTGATGTCTAGTTACATCAATAATTTGCCTCAGTACAAGTGTCTAAATTGGTCCACTTGTTCCTTGCCTATGGGTGCAGATGTTTTTACTTTGCCTCTTTTTAAAAGGGCTGATGATGGCTCATTAGTTTATATTGGGCAAAAATATTTACCAACTTTTGATTCTCAAGGAAAATTACACCTACTGAAATTGATTCCTAAGAAGGATGGACATGGCAGTCAAAATCAACATGGCCCATTTACGAATTTAACACCTCATTTCAATTCACAAATAAAAGCTCATCCGTACTCCCAAGGCTGGTGGGATCTACCTCAAAGTATGCCGGATAATCAGGAAAATGTCACGGACAAGAGCTCGGCATCTACGGCGACAACGACAAGTGATAGTAAAAGTGGCCTATTTGTAAAACTTCGTGGTGAAGTCGATGTGATGTTAACACCATTGGTTCTAGAAAGCACTCAGAAATTTGTTGAGTCTCTAACGCCCGTTCTAGCAAACATACATCCTATAACGGTGATCAACCATCTGCGTCTTCTGTGCATTTCTTCAGTGAAGACTTCAAATATTTTGAAGCAGAGCCAATATGTGTTAAACTGGCTTCCACAAATGCAAGCTCGAAATGAATCCAGTATATTTTTGGAAAAAGACGATAAGTGTAAACTTGCTACGATCCCGAATTCGAATGTATATGAAGAGACAATTTGTGACCAATTGCAAGCAACATTGACAGTACCGAAAGTAAATATGATATTTATCCAATCATCTGTTGTTGAAGATATGATATCTTTCTCTGCGTTAGACAATATCCAAGACTTGACATGCGTGTCTCTCTTTGGTGTATGTATAGAAAATGTAGTAGTTAAATATGTCAGTTCCAAAAAGACCCTAGAATCAGTGCAATTGTATTATCGGCCTACAATGAGAGCTTTAGGAAGCAAGAAGTCTTTAGGGATCATGAAGGGACCACGGGCGTTCATATCGGCGCAATCGTCTGGTTCTGGACGGAAGCGGGGACCAGAGAGAGGAGAACCAGTTTATATAGAGACATCCCAGCATCAATGCGAAGACACTACCATCACGCTAAATATTGGTGAGTACGAGATGAGAATATCAGCGTAGTTAAATATTTAATTTTGATGACATTAATAGGTTTTGTTACTTCGTTTTGCAGGTAAGGTTCATGGACAACTTCGACGTATAAGAAATGAGTCTTCGCAGCTAAAAGACGCGACAATAACGGGCATTCCTTGTCAACATTCTAAAGTATCGTTCAAGTTTACCAGAGCAGACTCTTGTACAAAGGGATGTGAGTCTATGGTAAGTATTGATGCTAATGCTTATATTTAGACAGGAAGCAAGCTTAAGGTGTAAGTACTAAGTAAAGTTTACTTTTTTTAAATATTTTACAGTGTTGCCAAAATGGAGCACCCGACGGTCAAAAAGAAAATTCCATTGGTTATATAATGTTTGAATGTGGATTAGAGGGGGTGGCAATCAAAGTGTCCCAACATTCTCAGTCACACAAACCCAATGAGGAAAAGAAACCAGTGAAAAATGATAACGAAAGCTGTAGGGAGTCGGTGAAATCTGCTGAGGAACTAAAGCCGGATAAGGAGAAGACGAAAAGTTATCGTTCATCTGGTATAGAAGAATTGTTCAGAAAGAGAGAATCTAATTCGAAGCCGAGTACTCCTAATTTGGGCAGTTCCCAGCCACCTCCGGTTCCGCCCCCTCCAGAGCCTTCTACCCCCGGGCCGGACGAACCCTCAAACGACAGTACCACAACGATGGTCCCAGCTAAGGACGGAGGAAACACGACATCTTGTGCAATAGATTTAAAGATGGTGTGGTTTAACTTTGCCGCTCCTCCCCGTACTCCAATAACGAAGAAGATTGATTTTACCAGGTAAGTACTGGGTATTGCTCCATGCTCCCTAAACATATGCATAGAGCCTCAAATAGGTCGAAAATTGTATACCCAATTAAGGTTAGATGAGTTAGTTGCGGGATTTACACGCTCGCAAGACTTGGATGAACTTTTTTCCAACCTTTTGAAAGGTCTATTTTATGAGGTCTAAAGTAAGTACGTTTGATTTTTATATATTGTTATTGGACTAATTTCAGATTGGACTGGAACTTGTTGAGCACGGCTTCACCAGCAATAAACGCGTGGATGAATCCTTGCAACAGATTAGGTATTCGTGTAGTGGCGCTGTACCGCGCCCGCGCGCGCCGCCTCGCGGCCACCGCCGCCAGCCTCATGGCCTCGGCACTGGACAGGGCGCCTCAACATACATTGCCCAAGGTACGGCCCAACTGGGACAACTTGTACTTTATATTATTATGTGTTACATTACCATGTGATAGAAGAAACATGGATGTACTACACTCCGAGGAGTGTAGCCAGAGATCTATCTCTTGGGAAATACAGGTGTGATGTTGTGTTATTATTATTATAAATATAATGAGAAAATATCTAGGGAAATCACGGGTAGCTATAGCTATCCACTATACAGCATGCTCGAAAAGCCCGCATTTTGGTAATAAGGTGGCTGATTTACTACATACATACATAAAATGTGTATTTATAAATACATTTCTTACAACCAGAGACTCTATGCCCATTACACAAAAAATCAGTCCTGTCGGACAAACACCGGTCGGTGGGTGACGAAGCCGCGGCTCGCGGCCCCGCAGTGGGGCTCGGTAACAGCTATTACGCTGTATGTATTCCAGAGTCGCTACGGGCGGCACACGCCCATGGCCAAGCAGCTGCGCGAGGAGCCGTCGCTGCAGCTGTGCGCCGTGCTGCTGCGCTACGCGCTGCAGGCCGACGCCGCCGCCGTGCAGGCCGACCTGGCCGAGCGCCATCTGCCTTCCCTGTCCACCTTGCGCCAGGTTACTGCCAATACAGGATACTGCCAATTGGAATACATTGCTCTCTGCTCACCTTGTAACGGACCTGTCGTGACAATATATTAATAAAAGTAAACAATGCGAACTACATTATTTATGTGTGTCAGAATGGCGGGTGTGC
>DWEJ01000736.1:0-15170 GCA_018245835.1 Mysoria sejanus stolli
AGCAGACGAGCATGCAGTCCACCTGATGGTAAGTGGCTACTGCCGCCCATGGACATTTGTAATCAACCCCAGATAAGGTTAGATTCCTGCCTCAGGTCGACCACAGATGCGCCTCTACCCCTGAGGACTAAGCTGGAGTGCCTCCAAAAAGTATGTCTCCCGTACCACACCCTTCAAACCAGAACACATCAGTGCTTAACACTGCTGTTATAAGGCAGAAATAGGTGTGGCGATGGTGCCGCCGGAGTCGGACCACAAAGGGTTCTACCACCTTCAATTACATATTTTTATTAGATGACAAAAAGATGTTTATATCGGGATATAAAACAGCTGTACATTACTGTGGTTCACACATTAATTTAACTAGTTACGAACATAATATGTACAACGCAATTATATCATCATATATTATATTCGGAGCATTCTTTAGCCGTGCGCGATACGTAGGAACTGACATAGAGAAGCTTATCTGAAAATAAACCATTTGCCAATATGTTTAGACTTTAAAATCAAATGCCGCAAGTTTTATTCCCCAGCTCCTGAAGCCTTGTGCGACCGGTTTCGGATTCGATTTGTTAGGATACGGCAGATACGCGCGGATATGTGATAAATATCTATTTTATTTCCTACACGAACAAAGAATGAGTGGTAAGTAACCCTAGCGGCATTTACGAGTCTTGTTCTAGATAAAGGCTCTCTATGAATACATTACATTTAGTAACAGTTGATTGCTCTTTGTAATAGAAAAAATATTCTAGAACCAGGTACTTCGTGAGCGTAGATATAGATAATAACAACGCTGTTATGAACAAGCTTAAGCACAAAATAATAATATTCTATTTTACCTTGTATTTTTGTTACACGATCTCCGCACTTTGTACTTATCATTAATGACTAATTCTGGGTACCAACCGCAGGCCGTAAGAATAGTTGCGGCAGAAATATAATATTACCAAACAAAATAAATGTTTTTATCATTAGGAGAAATCAAGGATACAATAAAAATTATAATCAGAAAAAAGTACACAAGACCAAAAATTGACGTCATTAGACATAATTTCATCTTGGAATGTTTATGCATCGAGGTCATTTAGATCATTAGGGCCAATGAATACGAATGAATGCAGTTGACTGCATCATCGACGTTCATTATGTAAAAGTGCTTTCAAACACTCAGAATCTATATAAGTACGGCTGTATGAAATGAATTGGTCTCCCGAAACGTCGTTAAATGTAGAAAAGTAAAGTTTTAGAATAATATAAAAAAATAACTGTATATTATAAACACAAAAGCTTTTATTTAACAAAGTTTATTTGTAGATTTTTGCTGACAAAAACCATTTAAATCCAATCCACTTGTACCATAGTATAATTAAACAAACGAACCAAATGCATACACATGGAGCAAATATGTGGATAACATGAAAACTTCACACTTGACACGATTCTGTTGTAATAAACCAGACTTGTTCGATGTTCAACTTCATTTAATGAATACCGAAAAACATGCACTCATGTACACGAGTACACACACATACATAACACACAAATATCTATAGCGCCTATAACACTCTCTACCTCTTCAAGTATTACAAGCGTGATTTTATGTAGGTATGTGGGAATATGAGAATTAAAATAAACGTCTTGGCACAATTTATCTTGTATTTCTTAAAAGTACAATCAAATATATATAACAATATCACGTCTTACTCGCTAGCTATCCGCTTTACAAGTGAACCATTGACTATGACCATAGACCTTACTATCCTTCTTTTATCGTCTATGTGAACCTAACAGGCAGTTTTTTGATCCTACCTGTATAATCGTTATCAAAATTTACTATATTCGTTAATAGAGGCAGTAAATGCGTTTTGGAATACTCCTTACTCTGGCGTCATCGCTGAGAAAATATGATCTGGGAACTTAAATAATGCTGTTTTCGGCCAGTTCTTGGATATGTTGCCACATAGACAAGTTTTAATGAGAATTTCTGCGATTCAGGTAGAAACCTAAAGCAATCAGATCAATTTTTTTTTGTCAGAACGTAATCATTAAATCTTGTCGAAGTTTTCAATTTGTTTTAAACTGATCTCACAAACTGTGAGCCCATTCTATCCATCGTCAAATTGACGATATGGAAAAGCGGATTCTTGTCCATGTTTTAAATGCGATTGAAAGTTTCTGCCTTGGTATTAATTTAGAAAATATTTTAATAATTATTTTACCTTGCTCTCATGTGCAACTTTAAGTCACATAAAATTAATTAAAAAAGCTTCATGATTCCGCTAACCTGCTAAGAAGTAAGAGCGCGGTGAGATTCTCCTCATTATGGGCAACTTAAATTAAGTCATTTACGGTCTGTCTAACTGAAACTAAATGTTGGCTTTTTCCTACCAAAACAGTAATAGTAATTATATATATTTTAGTTAAAATGTTTATAACCGACAACAGATTTAACATATTTTTTATGTAAAATTTTATATAAAATATTTATGTAAAATTTTTATGTAAAATAATATAAAGCTGAAGAATAATATAAAGCTAAAGTTTGTTTGATTGTTTGAACGTGCTAATCTCTGGAAATATTGGTCCGATTTGAAAAATTCTTTCAGGGTTAGATAGCTCATTTATCGAGGAAGTCTATAGGCTATATAATATCACGCTAAGATAAATAGTAGAGGAGCAGCAACAAAAAAATATTGCGATAACGGCAAATATTTAGAGCTTTCCTTGCGTGCGCTAAGTAAACGGCGAAAGTTACTCAAAAATGATTTATTACAAAATTGTTCCCCTCTAAAAGTTCTAAATAAAAGTCCTCGACAGCATATGTCTAGCTTTTAATGTTAACCCACTATAACCAATTTTATGGTTAACAAAATACTTCTTAAATAATACATTATTTGCGAAGGTGTTTTAATAAATATGATATTAATCCTTATCCAAATGAATAAGTTATTTATCACAGGCACTTATTTTTGAACATAATCGCTCTTGACAGTAGTTCATTTCAACCAATATATAAAGATTTATTACAGTTTTTAAAATAATAAATAATGATACGTTTTTAAAATAATAATTTAAAATAATAAATAAATAATAATGGCCCGGCGTGCAGTGTACGGCGCGGTGAGGCGGAGAAGGGCGACAGTGTCGATAGCTGCTTTTTTACATAATTGCTGCTGCTGATAGCTGCTGTTTTCCGTAAATACTGATTTCCACGCGGGTGAAGCCGCGGGCAGAGCTAGTCAAATATAAACCTCACAATAACAAGTAAACGTCAACGTTTAGTTTTAATATATGCATTACTTAAGTTTTTCACATTCTCTATTGTGTCAGTTGTGTCACTATTTGATGTAAGCGTAATGGAAAATACAGGGGTGATTTTTGTTGGATTCGTTTTTACTCCATAGAAGGTTGGTTAATCTCAAAACGTAACCTTGCGTTTTGGGATAATTACTCCCAAACCTTAAGATTAGTTAATCACAAAATGGATGAAGTACTAGTAAAAAATTTAACCAAGCAAGGTGAATTGGAGAGATGCTAAGAGTCATCCTCACTTCAGCGAACCATGTCTGGGTGTGTCGTCTAGACTCTATTTCATAGCGTAGAACTTTACCCTTCAATAAATAAAATAAAAGTATATATCCCAATGGAGTTAGATTTCATTAACGCTGCAATATCATAATAAACATAAATCATCATACAATATCATATAATGTATAAATGTAAAATAATGTGTTTAAAATATTTCATATCGGTATATTGTCATACAAGGCTAATAACTGTACCTACATACAGATCATATATGTGGTATACATTACATACATATATAAATATATATGTATACGATCATATACAAACATCGGTGAATCAAAATTGAATAATATATTAACGGAATAAAGGGACTGAGACGACACAACATGGTGCTTATCGAGGATAAACATTCATTTCGTTTATAGGAGGGTGGCAGACGAGTGGTGTGAGGGGGTGGTCGCTATTACGTCAATTAGTCAACCGGGGTGTCGGCGTCCACTTCATTGCCTATTGTACTATATAGTTTACCTCCATGACTACAGTATGGCCAAGTGCGCAAACAATTATAATAAGAAATCACCTGCAAATTTATATACAATCACTATAACACCAAAATACGTGATGAACATAAAATAAGTTTAAATATGTAAATTAAATTAAATATTGGTATACTCACCGTAGCCAACAGACTGTTATTAGATACAATTGACATTCGCCTAAGTTATCGAAATTTCAAATCAGAATAATACCTTTAGTTACATTTGACGTATAAGATACACCAAGTAAACTCTACCAAGAAAAAGCCCACCTTGAAGCTGTTGTTGAAAAGTTTGTACAGATTATCAAAATAGTGATAAACAAATGTCACGGTATTTACAAAAGTGCGTTCTGTTTGGAACATCAGATGAAAGTTCGCAGCCATCAAAGATTATTATACAAACAGTGCGCCAGTTTAAATTACCGTCTCGAAACGCCGTCTGTCATAATAATCATGCCATTATTAAAACGACCTTCAAAGAAAATTAAGAAGTGAAGTGGAGAAAAGTAAGTAATGAACATCTGTATTTTTAACAGCAGCCAAAATTTTTATTTCAATTTAAGAACTTTTATGTCCTTTAACGGGCCAAGAAAGAAAACGTTGCGAAATAAATAATCTTGATAAACCATGTGTTTATCCACAAATAGGATAAATTTCGTCAAAATGATCTAATAAATTAGAGACGTAGTTTCAGTTTACGTCAGAGGGGTGGGTTTTGCGAAAATGTATAATAAAGTCTCGTAAATTAAATGTGTAGTAAAGTCTCTTAAATTAAATGGATGGTAAAGTCGTTGACTGCCTCATTGGTCCTGTTAATTACAAGTGGGACTGCCGAACGGGAGGTCTCGGGTTCGATGTCCGGGTCAAACACAATAAAATTTTCTAATTCAGACTTTCTAGTAGTGGTTCGAAGTCTGGATATGTGCCCGATGCATAGCAATAGGCTCACTACCTATTCCATAGTGAGGACGTAACTGATGAAACGTGGGAGTGTTCTGCATTCCTCTGCCTACCTCTTCGGGAATTACAGGCGTGAAGTTACGTTTTTTTAGGTTACGTATAATAAAGTCCATATAAATATATAAGTAGTTACTAATTTCCTTCATAGATTCCTGTAAGACGATACATGTCAAGTGACTCCTACGCAGGTAATTAGTTTTAGTGAAGCGGAAAATTTTCTTATCCTATATTTGTTCCCTTGTAACAATAATAGTTAGAGACTACAATGATATATAGGTGATAAAATCCATAAACCTCTCGTTCGTTAAAATCTAAATCAAAGCTTAACCACTAACCTATCTTGCTTTTTCACGCTGTGGAAATATTTATGCTGAGTGCGCTCATAGGCGAAAGCAATAAATAATAATAATATACATAAGGAATACTTTCCTACGATGTACGGATGACTTCGGAGTTTTGCCGTTTACTTTGAAAAAAAATAGGTGCCAGCTGCACATACATGTGGCGTATTTATGCGACTCTTTGTATTTCTACTTTCCCACTAAACCAATACCAAGTAAAGGGTGGTTGTACTACGCAACAATTCACATCACGCTACATGTACAAACACGCAATCTTACTGCAGATGTCACGTCTACGCTAGTATTGTTAAAGCTCACGCGTGTTTGGATATTTTCATTTAATATTATGGTAGATATCATGATCGCTTTTAGGAATCTTTTTACGTTATCCTGACTGCCACTTTGGTCGTGTTGGTTGCAAGCGTTCGGGTCGGGCATTATTGGATTTTTTAAATTAGATTACTTGGTTGTACTTCGAAGTCTGGATATGGTAATAAACTCGCTATTTGATTAGGGGCGGAAACGTAACTATTGATACGTGAGAGTGTACTGCACTGTTCTGTAGTGTTACACTGCGTAATGTTACAATGTTACCTATTTTTGTTATCCTAATATGAAATATTTGGGAATAACGTAAATTATTCGATTCAATCTGTCCATTCCTTCATGCATTTAACATAAGTAATATTTGGCAATTGACTTTTTCCGTTATAAATGTGTTCAAATATGTGTGCATATATTATTTATATTTGTAATGAATGGCAGAACGATACGATGCTTGCAATTCCTGAACAAAATAAAGCATTCGCAACAGTAACTTAGTAACAAGTTACAAGAGATTCGTTAAGATAAAGAATGGATTTGTTCAGGAAAGGTAAGAATTCGTTAAGGTAAGGTCAGGGTTGGTTAAGTTTAAGTAAGGATGCGTTAAGGTAAGGTAAGAATTCATTAAGGTAAAGTAACTTTTCGTACCTTAACGCTAAACGTGGTCGATCGTTGTACGGCAGTCCGCTAAAAGCTAAAGCTTCACTAATGCTTTTGCACTTCAGAGTGCACCGGAGTTAAATAAGATATAACCTTATAAAAATATAAGTAACCAATCCTTGATAACAACTTAGAGGATGGTTTCAAGAAGATCCGACATTTATCTTAGATATTATCTTTTATCTCCGCACATTCTCACATGGAGCATGGTAGAACCCACACAGCGAAATTCCCCTATTTAAAGAATAGACGTTTGCTGAAAAAAAAACAAAATACAGTACGAATATGTACAGACTATAATGCAACTTTGCAAAAGAAATCGAATATTTCTCGAAGTAACCCTGCTAACCCAACCTTTTTATCATTCCACTGTTAGAACATAGGTCTTTTCTCAGAATGAGAGAGTTAAGGCCATAGTCTGCCACGCTGGGCAAGTGCAGGTTAGCAGGCTTCACACACCTTAGAGAACAATCTTTGTTTTGAAAACACTAAGATGTGTAGGTTTCCTCATGATAGTTTCCTTCACGATTTACCAAGTGATATTTAATCTTAAAAAAATATATTACATTATATTACAAGTATTCTATTATTTTTATTACCTAGATATACTTTTGTCAATTTGTACTGTTGAAAGAATAGATTAAGTAGATTACAATTTATTGTGGGCAAACTAGACAAGTAGGTACATCCTTGTAATTAAACGTGACTAGAATTAAATATATTTGCAATGACATTCGAATAATTAACTTCATGGTGTTTGAAAACATGGTCGACTTCGACAAAAATAGAACTTGAACATTGACTGTACTTGAATTCAAAAAATAATTTTCCTTGCATATTCATGAAGTAGTCTCCGCGTGTGGCAATGATGAACACTGCGTGGGCGCAGTTAGTTCACTGGCCAGTTATCCGGCCTCCGATTCCAACAAAACTACACTCAAATTATCACAATTATCTCACGAAAACATCCGCTCTGTCATAACTAATAAATGAAACGACTAAAACTGTAAAGTTTCAATTTACAAATAAACAATAAACACAGAATGTTCTGAAGTACAAGTTTTTTTGTTAGGTACTCGGGTGAACAGTGTAAAATAAACGCTAACATGGAGTAAAACAGACACTTTATTGAAAAAGCATTCTATTTATATAAATAAACTATATTGTTAATATTGTTACGCTTTTTCATTTTTTATTAAGCGTTTTGTAATCAAGACGCAGTATAAATAGGTATAAATAGCTAACATGCAGTATTTAACAGAGACATTAATATAATTAATAAAAGGTACGATTAAAAATAGATGATTACATCCTTTTTGTTATTTAGTTATATGTCTTGAAGCTTTAATAATTTTAGATATTACAATTTTGTGTTATTTTGCGCCAATGTCACGTGATGTTATTACTGCGTTGCTTCTGATAACTGATTTAGCTGCATTGGCCGTTTTCGTTGCTGTCCCCATCTTTCGCACAGTTGTCGTTGTAGTAGATGTGGAATACCCCCCATCAGGAAGCTTCTGCACATCCCTGTCTACAAAAACTTGCTCGGATGCTTTTTGGCTGTTTTCGTGAGATTTGTCGTTACTAACATGTATGTCTACGTTTTGTATGTAACCGTCTTTCTTTATTTCTCTACTATCGCTTGCTTCAGTGTGAGAAGAACCCCTTTCCCCGCTGTCAGATACCTTTATGATACCATTCTCTACAGGAATGACTTCACTGTTTTGATATCTTTCAATAAATCCGGAGTCGTCGGTTTTATCAATAGTATAGGAGCCGCGACGATAATTCTGCTCGGGAACCCAAATAATTTCTTGAGTCAATGTTTCTTGCACAGGTTCCGGTGTAGCTGTCGTGCTTCTGATTTCATTTTGACTTCGAACTTGCGTGACATGAGTGCGCGTTAACTGAGCATCACTATTTTCTATATTTGAAACATTGCTTTCAATATGGTGTTTCTCCTTTTCTTCATTTACACTCACATCACCATTGTAATATTTGACATCTCTGTGTGTATCTTGCCCAGACGGAGACTTGTTTTGATTACGATTTGATGCAATCTTTTGTTTAACGCCATTTTCAACTGGCGTCAAAGGATCAATTGGCTTAAGCTGTCCAAGTAACGGTGAATGCTTAATTCCAAACGTAATTTGTGGAGTTCTGTTTATTTGCACCTGTAAACAAAATATTTGAAGTAAAAACATTTTCATCAAATGTAAAAAAATACTTGCTTCATTCGTCTATTGGGTTACAATTGGAACTGCTAATCGGAAGGTCCCGGGTTCGATACCCCCATGGAGTACTCTTGGTTTTTTCTAACTTGAAATTCGTATTTTAAGCTCGAAATCTGGATTATTACCTGGTATGTGGCAATAGGTTGATAGATTGCTAAGGCATATAACATCACAGGTGAATATGGCACTGTAATACACAGCCACGTTTATACGTCAGGAAATAGAGATAATATTGTTTTTTTTATATTATCCAATGATTTTGTACGGAACCTTATGGTTAACTGTCTGGTTACCTTTGCAACACGGTATAGATATTTCCTATTTTACCTTTTCTGGTGAGTAGGTGCCAGGCGCAGGTACTCTCTGACGGTCGTCTACCGGTACCTTATGTCTACCTGATATAGTATATACTGGGCTGTCCAAAACAGATGAAATACGGTATTTGTTGGGAGCTGAAAATATAAAAGGCACAAAAAAAATTAACTATAATAAGTAGTTGAAGATTTTTGATTACAATTAAAATTTATCATTTTAAATTTTTAAGCAGTAACTCCAATAAAGAGACGTGTTTCACAAGTAGAAATTGGTATAAAATCTTCCTTTATGTTTATACAAGTAGGACTTAGTCAAGAATGGACGCCACCACCCTAGAATAAAATGAACCACCAATATCAAACAAAGTCAAGTCTTTCAATTGGCCAAATATGTATTAGTAAGCAAACTGCAGAATTAGGACTGTTAACAACATTAGTTAGAATAGTAGTTAGCGTCTGACAGAATCGAGGTCAATCACAGGTCTGTCGCTGTTCCTGAGTATTGAGACGGTATTAGATCTATCATATTCACGTGGTTCCACAACTCTGTCCAATGTCGCAAAAATGTCATGCATTGAGGTAATCACGAAAAAGCTATGTCTTGACAGAAATGCAGACGCAATATAATTATACTATTTTTGTAAATACGAGTACCTATGAATCTTGTTTTAAAAAATTACAATATGAGTACTACTCAATTATTTTTATAATTGCCTCGTTGGTTGTGTTGGTTGCAAGTGCGACTGCCGATCGGGAGGTCCCGTGTCTGGTTGTTATCAAATTAATTGTGAAAGTTGTGCAAACCTTTAATTGAAGTGTATATATGAAATGTATATTTAGTTTAGATTTAGTTTAAAGTTTATTTAGTTTAAATTTAGGGTAAGATTGTTCTTACGTACATATGATATGATATGATATTTAGTTGGTATCGCTTTTTAATAAATAAATAAATTTCAACATTTTGTCTTCTTGTCAGAAAAAGCTTATACATTTCTAAAATAATATTTCATATTTTAGAGGAACATTTTTGACATTATCTAAGAAATCTATATTAATGGTCCAAAATTAAAATCAAATTTGAAATAACTCAATCGTTGGAATTTTTTAATGTAAAAATACATTTCACTTACCGGGAGATTCTACATACTTATCAGTATGAATTTTAACGCCAAAAGTATATTGGGGTGAGTACGTCAATACAAATTTATATCCCTTTTCGGGACTATAAGTTCCGGGTGCTGGATTCTTCAATCGCTCGTCAATAGGTTCTTTGTGTCTACCCGAAATAGTGTATAGAGGGGTTCTCACTTGCGATGGAATTGTATATGTATTGGGAGCTGCATAGTGACAAGAGTAAAGGATTGTAATTAATACATCGGCATCGCATAATTTAAAATGAAGCAACTAGTATTAAAATAATTGAAGTATTACCGGGAGTATTGAGAATTTTGAGCACATCTGGCTTAATCCGGAAGCTATACTGTGGAGCACTAGACATCAACACTTTATCAGCCTTATCAGGATTGTAACTGTTTGGTGCAGGAACCTCATGAGGCTTGTTAGGATTAGTTTTTATTCTAAATGAATATCGTGGCGCACTATCGAGTAGAATTTTATCAGCCTTATCTGGGCAATATGCATTAGGAGCGGGAGTGTCGAGAACTTTATCGGAGTCTGTTTTTGGTCGGAAGGTATATGCAGGTGAAGAACAATGCAAAATTTTATCTCCCTTTTCTGGACTGTAATAATTAGGAGCTGGATTACTAAACAGCTTCTCCGTAGGTCCCTTGACACCAAAACTATACTTAGGGGTTAGATCCAATAAATTCGGATCATAGGCATTCGGAGCTGGTGTATTCAAATTTTTCAAATCTGGGTGCCGTTGACTAAAAGTATAAGCTGGAGAGCTGTCTAAAAGAATCTTGTTAGCTTTTTCTGGGCTGTAAGCGTTGGGAGCAGGATTATCTGTTATTTTATCAGGCTGGCCTTTTCCTGACAATGTGTATTTAGGACTTTTATCTAAGACATTAGGCTTGTATGCATTTGGCGCGGGCACGTCAGGAACCTTAATATCACTTCCTTTTCCAGAAATTGTAAATTTAGGAGAATTATGAGGCAATTGAGGATCGTATGCATTCGGAGCTGGTATATTAGAAATTTTGCAATCAGGAGCCTTTCCCAATATTGTATATCTTGGAGAATTGCTTGGTAGCTGAGGATCATATTTATCAGGACCTGGAGTTTCTACTGACTTCTGATCCTGGTTTCTTCCAGTAAATGCAAACTTGGGTATATGATCAAATAAACGTGGATCATATACATTAGGTGCAGGAACGTCAGATATTTTTTCTGCTGGTCCTTTTCCAGAAATAGTAAACTTTGGTGCTCCATTTAATAGATGAGGCTCATACGCATTAGGACCAGGTGTGTCATAAGGTTTAGAATCAGGTCCCCTTCCATACATACTGAATTTTGGTGCACCATTTAATAAGAGCGGATCATATGTATTTGGTGCTGGAGTTTCATTTGGCTTATCTATTGAAGTCTTCAGTCGAAAAGTATATGCTGGGGACGATTCATGAAGGAGCTTCTCACCTTTATCAAGGTTATAAGCGTTAGGAGCAGGTACATCAGCAAGTTTTGCTGGAGGCCCTTTTCCAGCAATTGTAAATTTAGGCGAGTGGTCTAGAGCATGTATCGACTTCTCTGGTGAATATACATTTGGTGCAGGAGTATTATCATTTTTTTTTATTTGATCCTTAATTCTAAAAGAATAGGCAGGCGAAGCGTCATGCATTATTTTATCAGCTTTATCTGGCGAATATGCGTTAGGACCTGGTGTGTCGGAAATTTTACTTTCATGACCTTTTCCACTTATAGAAAATTTTGGAGTACTGTCAAGCATATGCATTGATTTCTCTGGAGCATAAACGTTTGGCGCTGGAGATTCGCTTCTTATAACGTGTTGTTCTTTAATCCTGAAGGTATAAGCAGGTGTGCTTTCATGTAAGATTTTATCAGCTTTTTCAGGACTGTATTGGTTTGGACCTGGCGTATCTATTACTTTGGTAGTTGTTACTTTACCGGACATAGTATATTTTGGCCCTCCGTTTAACATATGCATAGATTTTTCTGGGGCATATACGTTTGGAGCTGGTGTCTGCTCGAATTTCTCTACTACCTCTTTAGAACGAATAGAGTAGGCTGGTGAACTTTCATGTAAAATTTTGTCTGCCTTTTCAGGCTTATAAGAGTTAGGCGCTGGAGTAACTTCATGTTTTTCAGCTACTCCCTTTCCTGCTAAAGTATATTTAGGTCCATTTTTAAGCGCGTGAAGAGCCTTTTCTGGCGAATAAATATTAGGAGCAGGTGCATGATCGACTTTTACAATCTCCGTTTTAGTTCTAAACGAGAAAGCTGGAGATTTTTCTCGTAATAAACGATCTGCTTTTTCAGGACAGTAAGCATTTGGAGCGGGTACTTGCTCAAATTTTTCAATTTTTGTTTTGCTCGAAAGGCTGTACTTTGGAGACTTTTCACGTAGAATAGCATCAGCCTGAAAATAAAAAAAAAACATTTTAATTAAAGCTCATCATAAAATAGCTTTATTGTTTATTTTGTACCTTTATTCCCTCTTATGTGGATAATCAACTATCTAACAATTACATAGGTATCCGTGCAATACAAAGCTCATCATAAAATAGCTTTATTATTTATTTTGTATTATTACCTCTTATGTGGATAATCAACTATCTAACAATTACATAGGTATCCGTGTATATCTCACTTATCTTACTACTTCATGTGAATACTTAAAACATAAATACTTAATTACCTTTAAATTATTTCTTGACAGCATGCATGAATGAAAATATGTACATAATTAGTTAATGAGTTTTTCATTGTCATATGAATCTGGAAAGATTTTTCTTTGGCTATGATTAAGTCAATAGGATTCAAGCAAAATGTGACCAACGAAGTCAATTAATTAAAGTTAATTTATCGAAAGGTGAATGCTTCAAACAGATGAGGTTAAGCAGTAATTTCTTCTGGGGCAGGGTAGTGTACGGACTGGCCGGCGTACTGCGAGTGACGGATGCCGAACGTATGCGCCGGTGCCCATGGCAGTGTCACGCAGACCTGTTTATTTACCCACTCCAATGTTAATACATATTTATATTGAGTTAATTACAAAACAACGTTATAAAGTTATGGCGAATTATATCAGTATGAAATGAGAGGGAAAAAATTCATTGTTTTAGCAAAATTAATTATCGTTAAATTTACAGATAAATTAAATTAGTGTTTTGTTAGAAAATTATTTGTAATAATGCAAACACATCGTCTATTTAAAATAGGTCATTATTTCGCTTTACCTTTTCAGGACAATACACTCCTGGACCTGGCACGGCAGCCGAGGGTTGCTTTAATTCTCTTCTCGGGGCCATGGTGTAAGCGGGTGGTCGTTTTGATAATACAGAAGCAGCTTTGTCAGTAGTATAGGTTCCCGGCCCAGGCATGGGTGTCTTAATCTCAACTGTTTTACCACGACCTGTAATGCTAAATGCTGGTGCTGCTCTTTTACTTCCTTCTCGAGCCTCCCCTAGAACGGGTGGCATGGAGTATATATTTGGGGCTGAAATGAAGACAGTATTTAACATTAAAATTAATAAACTAACAGGCCTATTGAGAACGACAAAAACTTAACATAGTACAAATATTATAAGAAATTGCTCTAAATAATATATTTAGATTTTTAGCTCTAAATAAAATAAACATTTATAACAAATTACTCCAACTATTAAAACATAGACTAACATTACTGACATAGGCAAAGTTCGTGGAACAATGATAAATGAAAAATAAATGATAAATTATAATGCACTAAGGAAGCTAGTACAGAAAGGTTTTGTAGAATATAATGAACAAACACCATCGATAGGATAAATAATTCTACTATAAACGAAAAGTCAAATTATAGGTACAAACAAACTACCTAATAAAAAGTGCTAAATCTAAGTGCACAATATGAAGGAAATTTTACAACACCAAAACTAAATATGGGAGTATAAAAATGTCAAACCTTCTAGAACGAATGTGATAATGATATAAAAAATCAAACACAACAATTGTCGGCGAAATCATGCGCAATCTACATAATTTTAGCAGAATTCAGAACAGATTCCAATAAAATAAGACAAACATGCAGAAAATAAACCAAATGATATCTGCTATTGGTGAAATGACAAAGAAGGAAAATTAAAATATTACGAAGGAATTATTTGTGAAAATAGTGCGCTACAAAACAGCCAAATGATATCACACATTCGATCCAAATAGCACCTGGCGTGTTTATGCCCGGTTGCGGTGGACTAACGCGGAGACCGATAGAAAACGCCGGAGCGTGATCTAACACCGCTCTGGCAGCCTTACTGGGCTCGTAGTCGCAAGGCGCGGGGGTGGGAGCGACCCGCGGCGGGGGCCACCGCCCGTGTAAAGACGCTGCCGGACCCACAGCTCGCCCTGTCGTAAATGCAACATGTTCACACGGATGATTGCCTAGTCCCCCGGGTAATAGATAAACGATGGAGTTGCTGTGCTAATACTACTATTTGTTTCTCTGGAAACTGTTAAATTGTAATTTGTTATTTCTATTAAACTCTAATATTAAAGTTGTACTCTTTAACTAATTTTGATTTTAACACGAATATAATCACGCATTTTTTGCAATATAAAACAAAAATTTTTAACATAATAAATCTTCTGACCGAAAATTTCTTTGTAATCAGTACCTACACAAAAATGTGAAATTTAATCGTACTTACAAAAGATGGAAAGTCCGGCCTGTAGTACCTAGTTGAGTTATATCGACTAACAGAAGATGATAACACACACGGATCAGTTTCACTTAAGATGTAAGTTCGTTGTAAGTGATATTAATAAGAAACAAATTACCTTATACTTTGTTAAGCAAATATTTCAACGCGTACACACGAATCTAAATGCTTCAACAAAATATTCCAATATTGAAAACGTGTGTACTTGAATCAATTTAGATGTGCGACTGAGGCTGAGGTTCGTTCGTATTTGTCACTTAGGGTCCAAGCGCGGTGCACCTACGCGGGCGGCTGACTCACCGCGCCGATCACCTTCGTTCATACGGACTTATTTGGCGACATCGAATAAATGCATTCAGAAAAGTGCCGCGAGAAACAGCGACATCCAATGCCACCTTTAAACGATGAACAAGTAAAGGCGGTTTGTC
>DWEJ01000737.1:0-15167 GCA_018245835.1 Mysoria sejanus stolli
AATTTATTTTCATGAGCGCCAGCGCTGGCGACGACACCGCTATATACACAACGCTGGCTCACCGCGTGATACCGACGTTACATCGCAGGTTTGTCTATTTCTGCATATTGGAACTTGCTGCACGCGGTTATAATTTTTGCTATAAACTCCATTAGGGTCGCTGGTTCGCGTCCGCGAGCGCACAATGGCTCGGCACGTTTTCCGCGGAACGATAAAGGGGTGACGCAAAGCGATTATTTGCAGCGTTGCGATGAGTGGCCGCTGAGTCAGAGCGACAGCAACGTTCAGAGCGACTACAACGCAACTATCACACTATATTTGTACATATTGTACGAGTGCATGCACAGATTTCAATATTTCTTTTCGTACGGTTATACACATGGTAATATTTAGCAATTGTGTAATTTTATGTCAATAGCGTAAATTGTACGATAATTTATACAATAACCTGTACAATGTGAGTTTAACAATGAACACATGAAGCCAAGCACTAAGTTCAGCGTGGACGTGCGCCACCTAATTGTGCGGCAGGTGTAGGAGCATCTGCCGTCCGCTGGACTTTGCCTTTTACCATTTTATTTTTTAAGCGACGCACGCACCGCTCGGCGATGTCCGCTGACGGGCGCATAGCGCAGGCTCTATGCGTTCGCCAACTGAAATAGCGATGTACATCACTAATAAGGCCTTGGTAAAAGTCAACGGACCTTGTAACCCGCGTCCGTCATTTAATTTTTAGTGCATGCAGAGTCGCCGGCCAGCGCAGCTGCGAGCCAACTTGGAATATCTTGTTGCTCAACTCAAATATAGATTTTATATTCGACCGAACTCAAACGAAATAATCATTTTCTATTATTATGTTACAAAATATGTACGACGATAATGATGTATTTAGAAGAAGCACCTCAATTTTGTCCGGATAGAGATATTTGGCACTTAATACTCTCTGCTTCCCCGTAAGGGGTGTATCGTGATGATGTATTTAAACGTAAAACGTAACATCACGCCTGTAATCCCCGAGGAGGTAGGCAGAGGAGTAGGACACTCCCACGTTTCACCAGGAGGTACCTTTACGTCCCACTATGATATAGGTGGTCAGGATATTGCCATACACCGGCATAAATCTAGAATCCAAGCCGCTTCGAGAAAATGTAAATTAGAAAAAGATATAATAATAATGTTACAAAATAATATATTAATTAACCCAATTTTTTCTTTCTTTTTTCTTCTTTACTTTTACCTCCTTATCAGTTATTATATGAGTTTGACTCTAGGATGAAACGCAAGTAATTTTTGTCACACTTGCTTCGCTTTTCAGTGAAACAAATAATAATTTTCATGAAGATAACATTCGGTATAGTCGTTGTATACGTTCAAGTCTTTTGTATAGAAAATATTTTCGATAGAGGAATACGGGTGTAACAGTTGGCGGAGCGGGCAAATCCCGCAGCCGTACATTGTGGCACGGAGCTGGCTACCTGGTGCACCCCTATAGGGGTTGCTTCCCGGGAGCGCATAATTCCCCAAAAAAACCAACAACGGTCGGAGCGCACAAAGGCGCGGAGCCGGGTTCAGGTATCTGCGCAACGGACAGCCCAGGGCTTGGACACATTCTTGTTGTTCTTCTACTGGCATGACACGAAGTCGTTTTCGTCGGATGTACTTGAATTTATAATCCGATAATACAAGTTTTTAAAAAGTTCATTTACATAAATGAAAATTTTCCTATATTTTTCCTTTTGTGAGATTTCGTCCTTTATTTTCTCCTTTGCTATGTATAAAATAAGCGCATCATGTGTGTGAGAACAAAGATATTTGGTAATGGGAGTGCTGTGCTTACCCAGTAAGGACATATCCTGACGTTAAACTGTTTAAGTAAAAAATTGTCATCCTGTGTACCCAGAAACTGCACTAAGTTACAGCACTAGGCTATGACTAGCAATGTGTGTCAATATATAAATATAAAGGTGTCCAGTACCGCTGCATATAATTCCGAGCACTGGTGACATTTGAGGTTTATGCCGCGGCCGGCGCGTGGCGCTTACGGTACTTCGTACTCATAGCGGGCAGCGGAGATGTTGTGCGCGCGGACGGCTCTAGGGTTCATAATTATATGTGTTCGAATCGCACTCTATACGCCAATATGTGACATTTTAATAATCTCAATACGTTTTAGTTGAATAGTCCTGTAGCCCACCTGCGTGACACTTGGCTTTTTAATTAAATTTGTCATTGAAGTGGAATGTATGTTAACGGTAATGTCGTGTGGTGTTCCAGAGCTCGGGCGGCGGGTGCGGCGGCAAGCGGCGCGCCGGCTCCCCGTGCGAGGGCGGCGGCAAGGTCGCGCGCTGGGAGGACTCGATCGCCCGGCTGGAGGCGGTGGCCGCGGGCGCCGGCGGCCCCGACTGCTGGCGCGCCGAGGAAGACGAGCGGCGCGCGTGTCGCCGGCGCTGGTGCGGCGGCTGGTGCGGCGCGCACGACACCATCCGCGCCGAGAACGGCAAGTCTTACCTCGAGCTGGGCGGCGCCGCCGCGCGTGCCTGCTGCGACGGTCGCGCGGCCGGCCGCTGCGCCTCGCGCCGCTGCTACCGCGAGAGGCGGCTCAAGATGATGAATCTGTGTGCGCTCAAGTTGGCGCGATTCCGCCAGACGGCCGACCCCTCGCTGCGGCGGTCGGTGCTGGTGTGCAACACCCTGCGAGGCATCGAGCGGGAAATGGAGCGCGAGAACGCCGAGGAAGCCCCCTTCGAGTCCGCGTGTGTGACGAACGGCGTCGCGCGCTGCGAGCTGCTGGGCGCTCGCGACCCCGCCGCGGGCCGCGCCACCCCCTTCCCCGCGCCGCCGCCGCCCGACCGCGACTCGGGGTACGGCGACGAGGAGCAGCGCACCATCGACTGGGGCTCGGTGCTGAGCCTGTCGTCCCGGTCGGCGCTGGACCCTCCCGAGGACGCGTGGCCCGACGACTGGGGCTGGAGCGAGGACAGCTTCGTGCGGCTGCTGGTGCCGACGAGTTAGTGCACGGCGCGCGGGCCGGAGTCGCCCGCGCCCTTGTGAGCGCCTGTGATACGCCGGCGGCCCGCGGCGCGAGCTGAGGCGGGCCGCGCGGCTCGGGGCCGCGCCGCGCACACGCCGGCCGAGCCGCGCCGCCGAGCCGCGCCGCGCCGAGCGAGCGGACGAGCAGTCAGTAGTTAGTGTTATGTAATTACTAAAGGGAAGGTGCTAGCATCGGACGTGACGCAGGACATAAATGCGAGCCGAGTTATTTTTGATAGTTTTATTTCTTTAAGTGAATTCCAAACTGAAACTGAAGTGACTTAGCCGATGACGTTATTATTTTAGATTGAAACTCGGGTGTTTGAAATTTTTGTTGAAATTATTATGTAATTAATTAGGTAAATGCTATATATTTATTACGTTAAAGGAAGAGATGGCGATTTAAAATTATTTCTGTCTTGATATTTTCAATCGAATGAATTTGTATGACGTGCTTGGATTTAGACAGGTTCCGTACTTTTGACGGCGCCCGGTCCGTGGGCGTGCGGTCTTTACAATCGACGGTCTCGTTCGTACATACAATAATTTCGTTTTCATCTCACATCAAAATGTTACCCATATTTCCGCTCGACTCAAAGACCGCACTTGCACGACCGAATCTTGCAATCGTTTTCCAAAATTTCTCGGGCCCTTGCCGGTCCTTTTACATAAGCGTGAGCTTAAGTCAACTTAAACACGGTCAACTTTATTGTGCAGTGACGAAAACATCTATCGCTTCACTTAGTAATTATCGAACAAATTCTATTAAAATACACTGTGTATTGTGTACTTAAATCCTCCAACAGTGTCTAACTGCGTATAGCACTGCCTCTGGGTGTCAATTATGCCGCCTCACCAACACTGCACAGTGAGGTGTTACGATTGTGGAAATGCTCAGTCATTTGTACGATAAATTGGTATTTGTAATAAATACATCTCAACCCGAAACTGTTGTACTTAAGTGTAAACCTGGAATTGTATCGCACACCGACCTTCTAATGAACGCTACGGTACTAATTGATAACAATAATAGATTACGCATTCATCATTTAGAATTAAATAGTCCAGGATTTTCTTTTATTATCAATATAATTATTATTATTAACAGTTAACTAATCTAACACAAATGCAGTTCCTAATAAACAATAACGACACTATTAGCAAAAAAAAATTATTCTCAAAGATTATTTTTAGTTTTGTATACATTTAACCGTTCGTTAGAAGGTCGATTATAATCACGACAGGATTCCCTACTGAGCGTGATACAAGAATGTCAAATTAGCCTAAAAAAAATTGTTGGTAATGCAATGAGATTTGAGACATCGAATGGAATTTATTGATATTATTGTATATATGTATACAATAGCTAAATGACCCGTCGTCGCCAAAACGGGGGATCTAGTCAGCTTGGCGCGGCTCTCGCGGCGACGTCGGGTCGCGGGGCTCGCGCGACGCGCCCTTACCACGACCGTGTGCCATCTAATATACGGTCAGATGCAGTGTCCATGACTGGCCACTTGCAAAGCGAACATCTCTTTGCGACCGCCGTAACTATCGTTTCCTTGTTTAAAACAAACGTAATTGTTCTTTATATTGATTTCCAGTGATACATTTAGAGTACTGTCATGTAAAATTGTTTGTAAACGCGGCTGGAACTGACCAGTACTGTGATGGCACGCGGCGGCCGTCGCGCGCCGCCGGATGGCGACTGCACGGACCAAACATACCACATAGCACGACTGTTAATATCGTTTATTAATAGCAAAAGTACAAATTTCCATTAAATTATAATGCATTAAGTGCTCCGGCGCATGTTTGTCCACCGTTGTCAATTACACAAATATATGAAATTGTGATTCGGTAGCTAATGAGAGAGATACTCTAAGTTCTATAACAGAAAATGTAGTGTACATATAATATAACGGAGAAGGGCATTATGGCGCGGAGGTCGCGCGCTTTGTAAATACATTGTGTAAAGTAATAATTTTATTGAATATCGTTGTCGATTGTCGAAGAACAGACGCCGGCGAGCCGCGCGCCGCCGCCCGCTGCGGCTGTGGCTGCGGCTGCGGCGCGCGGCGCCAACTGTATAATACAATCTCTATTATGTCCGATCACTCACCGAGTACACATTTACATGTTACATAATAAAGCGTTTTAATATTAAGGTGTCACAAATTATTGCCAGTACTCAATGGATATGTAGTTAGTTAATAACGTTTGGGTTGTAAACTCTTAAGCGACGCACGGAACAGTTACGAAGTATATTGTTGCCTTGTTTACGTTCGGTCACGTGTTGCTTTGTGTGTACGTCTCTTCCTGAACTTTCGTTGAACATGTCCGTATGGTTGGTTGTGATGGTTTACTTAAGTAACTTATAAGAATACGAATGATGCTCTATTTCGCGTACATCATATACTTATGATAATTACGTTTGTACTAACGAAACTCGCTCCCCCGTTTCATCTTTCTGTCACATCGTGATCAATGTACGAATCCGTTCAATGTGTTATCGAATGTACTTAATTCTATTAGCTGAGACTGAACATTTTTATTTGCAACAAACATTTTTCTCATGGCGCCGGCGTGCTCCGCGAGCGCTGGTACTAACTGCTCCTGCGACAGAAGATGAAACAATCCGGATGCTTGCAATAATGTACAAATTGAAATTTCGGATAAAAAAGCTCCACATTTTCAACTTAAGTGCTCCTCCTCATCCTGTCATTTTCTTACAATAGCTTAGATGTAAAATTATGTACGTCTTGAATTGTTGATATATCCGCACGGATAATGATATCGGTCTAAATAATGTTCACGTTCGGGTCGATGTGAATTGTGTACAGAATGTGTGTTGGGTATTACTGGCCATGGCTACCCAGCCCTGTCCGCGTTGTGAGCGACAGCAATAACCTCCCAGAGCACAGCATCCGTCTCGCCGCGGCGCTCAAAGAGCGGCTCGCGGCATCGACATACGTAACTTTATAATTACATTTAAGTGTAAATTCTTAGCGTTCTTTCATTGCCATTGGTTACCAAAAATGACAGGATTTTTTTGTTTATTGAAACATTTGTGTATTATATACTAGACGAGATGAATACTTATTAGAAAATTATATAAGCAATTTTGAATATGCTTGAGATGCACATCGAATTGTTGATACGTTCCGCTGTTAAGAAGTTATTCAAAATTGTTTCTCTGATTGTCTAATGTAAGAATTATTAATTGTAATATAAAATTATTGTTTAAGCTGTTGTGTCGAAAATAACAAGAACAGGAATAATTTTGTAAAACAATGGCACAAAGATGAACATAAATATTATATATATTATAGAAACAGAAATGTGGCTATAAGAGCAATTTTTATAATAAATATTTACTGTTGAAGAAACTTGACTTTTATTTTGTGTGCATTTTCCTTTAATAAAAACACTCGAACTAAATACATTACTACACCATCAATACAACAAAAGATTATAAAAAAGATAAAGATGTGTTTTTTTCATCAGCTAGTTTTATAGAGTATTTGCTGACAACACATAAATACATACTTAAAACGACACAAATATATTATTTAGTTCAAAAATAAACTAATTTCGCATTTAAAGCAGAAACTAGAGTTCGACAACATGTATTTTAAGATCTTTGCCGAGTGTACACGAAGTTTTGTAATGTGGCAGCCAGCGCCATCTGTTGTCAGGTCGCGCAGTCAGTCCCTAAAATGGGGCAGTGGCGGCGACCCGCGCGAACAGCTGGGGCGGCGCTACTTCGTTTCGGGACTCACAGTTTGGATTCCGTGCAACGTCCTCTTATGCTTCCACATGTCACCAGATCTCCTGTGGGACGGAATAATAATTACAAGTGCATAAAAACAAATGCTTTGTACTTCACTCCTTTATAATATAACAGCATAACTGCTGCATTTTTTTAAACGTGTTTCTATTAATTTCCAAACACACTAATAATACTCGTGAACACATAAAAGTATATTAGAAGTGACTGACTCATTCCGGATCGGGGACATTCGGAGGGGGGGGGGGTCATGAACCCCATGAACCCCTTCTGGATCCGTCTACATAGAATGCTAAGTTTAAATGAGCAATAACACAATATATATTAATATGTATATACTCTCACAGCAGCTGTCTTACGTGGTAGGCAGGGAGCACGGTAGTAGATCTGCCCTATCCTATCTATCCTATCTACAGAGTGGACCTGCTTTTTTCAGCATTCATCTATCTCTTCGCACACATGCGCCGGATTTTAAAACTACACATATGTAGCTAAAAGCCTCTACGTCCCTCAAATGGTAAAGTTCGGGGAACATACAGTCCATACTAGTGATGTAACGAATGTCGTTTTTTAACATTCACGAATACGAATGCAAATATCTGCTGCCGACATTGAGATTGCGAATATGTAACAATATGCGAATATTCGCGAATGCGAATGCGAGTATTCGTTACATCCCCAGTGCAGGCGTACAGCCGCACCTGAAGGCGGTGCCGCACACGTCGCACTCGTGCGGCTTCTCCCCGGAGTGTATGAGCATGTGCACGGTGCGCGCGTACGGCCGCCGGAACGCCGCGCCGCACGTGTCGCAGCGGTACGGCCTGCGGCGACGCATGCCGTCAGTTCACATACACACAGCTGACAATGTTGACTGTCGCAGTCGCACTCGCGGCTCCTGTTTGTGGTCCTGTCCTCGGACCCCAGCATCCGGAGAAGGAGTACTAGCCCGGAGTCAAGAGTAGTGTACGGCAGCAGGCTCGCCATGATCGTACGTAATGTAACTTGTGAAACGTGGGAGTGAATTACACTATTCTGTCAACCCCTTCGAGTAGATACAGATATGATGTTATGTTCAAGCAAAAATGGCAACAGTATTAAAGCAGGTAGTTTAAGTTTCCCATTTTTGCTTTTGTCTATGTTGTTTTTCTATCATCTTATAGGCAGAGAGCTCCTAATGACAAATATATACGTACGTATATCTATGTCCTCGCCTATAGATCTAACGAGCTTTATCTAAATTTATTATACATCTGTTTTTAAGTTGGCTTTACTAGTTTCAAACATATCAGAGTTCCTTCTTCATAAGACCCTGCTGATGGCAGAATTCGCAAGACCATGCCAACGAAAATATGCCAGTAAATAAAGCAAAGCACCGAGCTCAGGTGAAACGGTGAGCGCAAGAACCCGCGCGAGATAATACTGCTTCAATCAGGTTCTTCGTATCAATACTAGATATTTCTGTTGATCCCCGCGCATACATATCACAGAACTATGTGAGAACACAGGTTTAAATGTAACTTGTTATGCGCCATTTTATTTTATCACCACGATGTGAATATTATTGTCGGCTGAAAGAGACGTCTATTATTTTGAAAGTCTATAGTGTGTATATCTTCATACGACAAATAATTCAACCACAAGTCCTACTCCTTCCTTGTAACATGTTGCAATAATTTAAAAAGTAAGTAATTTTTAATTATTGGAACATGTTATAAGGAAGGAGTAGGACATGTGGTTAAATTATTTGTCGTATCAAGGTATACACACATACTTATTGTCAAGCCTATTTCCTTTAGGTAGGCAAAGACTAAACAAAAAAGTTAAGATAAGAATTACACGTTCCTTTAACAGGCGAGCGTGTATAACTATTTTAATGAGTACAGCTGTGGCGAATGCAATTTGCCGGGACCGTAGCAGGTAGCTTGTGAAACGTGGGAATGTATTATACTATCTAACCTTTCGAGGAGTTACAGGCGTGATGTTATGTTTGAGTAAACATGAGAACAATCCTAAAACAGCTAGTATTTCGCTTCATTATATCAGACCCGTAATAGGCAGGCGGTACCGAGTGACAGATACGAGTATCTTATTTTGAAAGAAATGCGGGCGGAAGGATGACAAAACAGATATAGCTACAATGCAAATGTTAATAGCTGCAGATGATTTGAGAACCCAATACACCTATGATGACCAAGTACATCAGCAGTACACCATGTGTCACGTCAGCTCACATTCTACGTCCCACTATGGATTAACTGGCCAGCCTGGCGGCAGATATGAAAACTCCGTATTACTACTATAAATTTCAAGTTAAAAGTAGAAATTGATTTAATTTCGAACCCAGGACCTCTCAATCAGCAGTCACATTTCAAGCACTTATCAATTATGCAACATCTAGATGTACATATATCGCACGGTCGCGCTGCGTACAGTGACGTCACCGAGCGCGCGTGACGTCACTCACCTCTGGTCGGTGTGGATGCGCGCGTGCTCGCGCAGCCGCGCGGCCGCCGTGAACGTCTTGCGGCACGCGGCGCACGCGAACGGCCGCTCGCCCGTGTGCGTGCGTCGGTGGTCGTCGCGCTCCACCTGCGGCACCCGCCCGGTCAACAGCACGCCGTGGGTAAACGAACTGGTGTGGGGTGTCGTGGCTGATTTATATGTGTTTTATCATTATACGTTATATATGAACCACAGCCTGAGAGAAGAAAATTGTCCAACAATAATATAGTTGCTAATGATACTGATTATGTAAGCTTATTTACTTAAATATCCGTTATATGGTTCTATTTTCATACCTTATTACGTGAACGCGTATCTATTTTTATTCCTTTTACATAGTTCCATTTTCAAACCGCTCCCTATTTTCGTTGCTATTCTAAGCCTTCATAATAGAGAGCCGTCGGACAGTTCAGTCGCGTTACAGTCAAGCTATTTTTAATAAATCTCAACTAAACCTGCTTCTATTTCCATTGTCTTTGACCGTAATATGAATTAATAATGTAATATATTTAAAATTATAGTAATAAATTATTTTAATTAATCCGATTACTAGCTGATAGGTCGGCAGACGCCTCCAAAACCGCGCGTGTATGTAAATAGCGCTGAATATTGAAAAAGCATCACAAGTCAGTAAGGATACATGTATTTGGCATTCCCTGCTCTCTGTTTACCACGTGAAGGAATAGTCGTTATATAATAATAACAAATAAATCATGAATAATAATGTACTTAATTGGAGTCAAAAGTCACTCGGTGATCTCTGCCTAGCCCGTGAGAAAGCCGACATGTATCAACATTAATGAAATAATAAATCAATCTGTAATTATAAAATAAATATCATTGTGTTTATTCAGTTTGAGTAAACGCCATGTTAGCTCGGCAATAATTAAAAACATCCATGAGTTAGAACGCGGCGATGTGTGGAGCCGCCATTTTGAACGTTACTTAAAAAACTATGGGAACTTACTCCACGCTTTGTGGTTATTACGAGCGAATATATGTTTTTTATTCCTGTTTTTATGACTAAAGCTCGGTGTAAGCTCGGTGAGCGTATTGCAGGCAACTCTTTATTGATTGCCGCTTTTGTATATTTGCAGTGTTTGTAGATAATTAAGTAGAATATTTTTGATATTGGAAGTACTGCTGGCGTTTAGTTTGTTCTATTTATACAAAATTTTTATTTATTTATTTATTTATTTATTTCATATTCTATTACTAACAACTAACATTACAGATATACCAATGCGTTAGCGTTGCCCTTAAAAATTAAACGTAAATAAATTTAAATAGAACAAACTAAACGCCAGCAGTACTTATATATGTAATATAGCATATGTTACAGAATACATACGAATGTTACAGAATACATACAGCAGTATATGTGTAATATAGCATATGTTACAGAATACATACGAATATCAAAGATTTTTAGTACGTCTTTTACTGATCTTTTCTCCCAACTGTGGGAGATTCTCCAGCAGGCTGGAGACAGAAGCTGGCTGAATTCAGAACAGGGTACGAGGGTGTTCCATAAGGCAGGTATATTTAGCAGCTTGATTATAATGATGATAACAGAGATTTGCAAAATCACAAATGCAACCAATGTATTGCCTTTTTTTTCTCGTTGACGACTTCCCAAGGCGAAATCTATTTCATGAACATTTAACAGTAAACAAAACTTGGGAGTATTCACGTATAAATGTGGATAAATTATAAATATTAAAAACAATGAACAGTTGTATTACCAAAATTAACTGGACGCAATAAAAAAATATTAACAAATTTACGTAAGGATTATTGTTCAATTAAATTGAAGTACCTAACTCTAGTTGAACTTTATCCAGCGCTAGCTCCATTACTGTTTCGAACAAATTGATCATATTATTGTGGCGTTGATGTAAACAAAATAATTTTCTTTTATAAATTCAGCTGTCAAACAGCAGACGCCCAGCTGAGGGTGAGTGATCACCGTCGCCTGACACAGATGGCAAACTAGAGGACTTAGCAACGCGTTAAATACGTTATAAGAGAGTTCTTTCCACGCTTTTCTTGAAGAGACTTATACATTTAGGGTCCGAAAATACCTCTGAACGGCCGGTGTATGTAGTTCTGATAGATTACAGTTTGTGCTTGTAGAAGCTCTACATAACTTTTCCGTAATCATCATCATTATCATTACCCTGTCTAACTCTACTGAATGGACTTTCCTAAGTGGTTTTTGCCCCCAATCCCCACGCTGGACACGCGGGTTGGGTATCGCAGAGCACGGCTTTCTCACCGCGGCGTGCACATTTTGTCGTACCCTACTTGGACAGACCGCCATACTACGATCTGTCATCTGCAGACAGCTATTTGTACTTGTAACTTTTCTTATAGAGGCATATTATATAAGATTGCCTCGTTCACAAAACAAAGAGTTGTACTTAATGCGAACGTAACAACTTGAACTTTTAACTAGACTGAAGGGCAAGGTCGAGCTGAGCGCCTTTACTTAGTTACATCAGCCGAGTCCTTGTTCTCATTTGTATCAAAACGTTTTATACGGCTTCAACTCCTCGTTTGGAGCGGAATACTTTATTTAGTAACTCATAATATACGATATTTTAATATTTCTCATAGCGTACTTTGAATATTTGCTACAATTTTGATTTTTCTTTGAAATATATTAAACATTCTTATATTAAGCGATCAATGCAGCTGATGGCGTATTCCAGATTCTAGCTTAAAGTCTATCTCTTGGGTTAAACTTGGGGCAGTATGGCAAATAGCCTGACAGGTGCATGTAGCTTGAGAGTGGCATGTAGCTTGAGAGTGGCATGTAGCTAGAGAGTGGCATGTAGCTTGAGAGTGGCATGTAGCTTGAGAGTGGCATGTAGCTTGAGAGTGGCATGTAGCTTGAGAGTGGCATGTATCTGTTATTTACTATGTAATACAATATCGTTTATTTTCTAAGTAAATTATTGCGTAATTAGTTATGAAATGAATGTTAACTCCTCTCGTCCTTATCCACAGTGTGTGAAAATTTGTCATTGATACAGTCATGCAATAATTATGGATAGTAGGATATTATGCCAATGGAAATGATATAAAATTACTTACATAACAATTTTATAATTGAAAAAATTCATATTATAAAATTAAAATTCTATTGCAAATTCACTTAACATTTCGATGTTCAACAGTAACTTGCCAGCAAATTATTTGTATTTAGGGCATACGATATAATAATTTCATCATCAAGTGACATCTTAGTACCAGTAACCAGGCATCAACAGCTGTAATCAACAATCCATACAACACTTCCCGAATACCTTTCCTCAATGCTTAAATAAACGATTAGATATTTATACACTGAGATAAAATAATACAACTGATATCTCCTGTAAGTGAATTCTATCATTCCTTTTGCCAACAAAGTATATTAGAGGTCCATGTAGTGGTAGTCAGTAAGGGGATGGTACCTTGACCTTGAAGGCCTTGGGGCAGAGGTCGCAGGGGTAGGGCCGCTCGCCCGTGTGCATGCGCATGTGGATGGCGAGGTGCCCCGACTGGTTGAAGCGGCGCCCGCACACGCCGCACGGGTAGCCCTGCGCGCCCCACGTCACGCCAGCTTAGCTTGTCAACAAACACTCATGGGAACGTTTAGTGATACGTTCGCAGATACTCCACGAAACATACATACACCCGCTTGCTTCGAGTGGGACCAGGCCTGAACATATTTATGTATTTATACATGTATAAAAAATCACTTAGAACTGAGACTTTTGCACTCCTCTGCCTACGTCTTCGAGGAAATACAGGCGTGATAGTTATGAATAATAGGAGCGTATGATGCCCGCCTGGTGGATGAAGTCATGGTATACGTAGTGGTTGGCAGTAGTTACATTATATCAGCTATGAAATAAGCTCAGTGACGTATTAATGGTTAGGCTCATGTCCAGCAGTGCAGGGAGATTTGCTGGTGACGATGATGGTAAAGAAACATCCTAATATTTATTATATCGCCACGCTAGGACCCTTACAAGGTAGGCAGAGCGCACCGAGTATCAAAAATGTACATTCTTTAAGACCCGATATACTAGTGTACATTACTCTACATTATTTTCAATGTATTGTCACAGGCTAATAATAACAGTATGGAACAAAAAAATCACTTTCGTTAATTTAAAAATATTGGATTTATCTAATTTAGATTTCTAATAGTGGCTCGTAATCTGAATATGTGCCCGGCGTATGGCAATTGACTAATCACCTATTCCATAGCGGTACGTGAACGTAACTGTCCAAACGTGGGATTGTATTAAGCAGTTACGCATTACGTACCTGCCTCTTCGGAAATTACAGGCACGATGTAACGTTCGTTAAATATTTTATTTACATTTAAATAGCACACCAACAGCTTTACAATTTTCAAAGCGTACAATGGCAATAATCGTGCATTCAATAGAACTTTAATTGATATACTCATAAACACACAACCCACCGGCTTGGAGACCTGGTGCATCTTGCTGTGCGTGTGCAGCGCGCACGCGCTGCCCAGCCGCTTGCCGCACTGCGCGCACGCCAGCGCCGGCGGCGCCGCGCCCGCCGGCCCGTCCTCGCCGCGCTTGTGCCGGTACAGCTCCCTGCAAGCGTGCACACCGGCACTCCAGTCGACTCATTACCACCAACCCTGTTACCTTTCCGCCCTAGGTTCAAATTCCGGGTCAGCTACTATGAGTTTTTTAACAATTTTCTTTTAGGGGCTCGGAGTGTGGATTGCTTCCGGTGTATAGCAATACATCAGAAACAATCCAGACTCACCACATAGTCTACAATGGGATGTAAGCGTAACTGGTGCAACGTGGATGTGTACTGCACTCCCGCCTACAAAATTACAGGCGTGATGTAACGTTTTAAACTTAGGCAAAGGGTCTATTGTACTTGGATGTTTGTAATTAGAGTGTGCACACCTGGCGGTGGCAAACAGCTGGTTGCAGGAGCCGCAGTTCCACATCTTGGTGCTGGTGTTGGGCGTGTAGGCGCGGCGGCGCGCGGGCCTGGCGCGGGCGTCGCCGCGCGGCTCAGGCTGGTGGTCAGCCTGCTAGGTCGGGGGATGGAAGACATTATCATCTTACCTCTATCCAAGTCATTGGGCTATGGTAGAAAGCGTTGTTAGTCAAAGATGTCGGAGACAAGGTCTGATACTATATATTTAGATAAAACATAAATTGAAAAGTACCAACGAGGTCTGTAAGGCAGCCACACGGTACATGTAAAAATGAAAAGTACCAACGAGGTCTGTGAGGCAGCCACACGGTACATGTAAAAATTATTTATGATTAGATCAGCGAGTCACGTGAAGAACTGAAGAACAAACCCGCACTTGACTTATTTAATTCTTCCCCAAAAATTATCAAAGCCAAAATAACAATACAGTGGTTTGATACAAGCCGATACTTTAAATTACTCGCGTTTTCAACTGTTTTTATTTAACTATTTATCATTACGTTTATTTATTTCCTTTTAGGTACACTATATATATACATATGTTCATTTGTAGTATTTTGTAGTAACGTTATCATCCAAATTTTATTGTAAGCACATCAGTATACCTGCTATGCCAAAACATTCAGATAATTGGTGTTATAAATAAATTATATTGTTACAAATACTATCTACATGTTTTCCGAATGAAATAAAACAAAAATTTTGAAAATTTAGATTAATATCAGTAAGATTAATAAAAATTGAAGCCATATTTATCTCTGAAGATAATTATGCCTCATCATTTTTATTAACTTTCAATCGTAGTACTGTTGGAGGCGGATATCTTTTTAGAATAACAAAGGTTACGGGCCTACGC
>DWEJ01000738.1:0-15166 GCA_018245835.1 Mysoria sejanus stolli
ATGCGGTGAGACGTGGGAGTGTTCTGCATTCCTCTGCCTACCTCTTCGGGGATTACAGGCGTGAAGATAAAAAAAATTAATGATTCATGTTACGTACATTATGTATATATGTTATTTAACCTATTGACAAAAAACGAAAATCTGCATTAATGCTTAACTGATCAACTGTGTATCTGCATTACTGATAAACTAAATAAAATTGATCGAATGATGTATGGTTCCAACTCGAATCAGAAGCATCACAAAGTTGATTATCAGGCCTCAGAAGTTCTCCGTTCGCCGTTGTTATGACCCTGCTCAGATGGTCCTGCGAAGATTATTGAATTGCACCGCTATAATCCGACGAGAGGCAGCTGCGGCCTCTCTCAGGACGATCCATGCCACTATTTACTCTAGCGGCCCTGAAGTAGTATATCGGCAAAATAGAAAAACACCGTATAACACAACTCAGGACCACCACTTTTGCCTACTTTCTATAGTAAATTTGGAAATTTTAGCTAGAAAATTATTTAAAACAGAAGATGAACTTTAATTAATTACTTGATGTATAATACGTATACTGTACTACTTGTTATTAGTAGTAAATGTCTTTAAATCTGTAAGTATTTGATTCTATGCTAACCAAATGTCAAGATCTATCGTGTTTTCAACCGAAAAAACTTAAGAATATGTATCTTATGCATTATCTAAGAGGTTCATTATTTATTAAAAGTACCTATTCGATTCGGTTAAATATTATCGTGTTCCATTAAAATGGTAACATTATGATTGTAATTCATTGTCATTCGCCCCATATCCTCGTAAAAAACTTACAACCAAATGATATAGCCGGAGCATACCTTCATGAATATATGAGGGCTAAAAAATTTATTTACGATATTCATAATGAAATGAAGTTGACTCGAAAACATCCAAGCGTCAACTAGAATACTGATCGTCGAAATTTAATTTTTTTTGTCACTACATTTCGTTTATTTTCAATAGAAGGGATACAAACCCGTCTTTTCCGCTTTTCTGCGCATTACGCGCATAAAGTTGGCTTTAAGGTTTACCTTCTCAACACATTTGGATTGTATGTTAAACTTTTTAAATGAAACATTGATTTTTTACGGAGCTAATAAAGCTGTGTTAAATATAATTTATATTTTCCTAGCAGACTATTGCTGAGGCCATCCTGACATAATTATGTGAGCGTTTTCTAATTCGATTTCTATAAGCGAAAATAAATTTAATTATATTGATGTGTAAAAATAGTTTTCCGTGAGGCCTTTAAACTTTATTTAGTAAATATTTCAATTAATCAAGCGAAAGCTATTGATGTACGTCTGTATATTGGTAAGCTTGACTTTCATTCATGTTACTTAAAGAATTGATTAGTACACGAAACATTTTTCATTTTGCAGTTGGTTCGGGCAGTAATCGTTATCTAAAAGGCCTTTAAACGTTTCGTAGAGCTCGGGAAAGTTAAAAAATCCCGATGATCGAATTAGATTATTAATACTTTATTATAAAGTGGGTTCGATATTGTTTTGCCTCGCTTTTACGACTTACAGCACCTGAGCCTAATTTTTGATGAATAAATTTACGTATACACACGTATCGTATACATACGTATCATAAAAACAAACACTTTTGAGATATTACCGTTTTGAGATTTGAGATATATACCGTTATATGCAAATTATTCGTACGATATGAACATGTCCTTTGGTTTCACACATATGAAAATGTCGAAAACTATATTGGAAATCAGTAAATAATTTTGTAGGCTAGAATATACGAACACTTTCGTCTTTCAATATAAAAGGAAAAATTGGTGTAAGACAATGCAAAATTGGAAGACGAATACTTATTGGAAATATTTCAATTCAGACGGAAGCAATTTTAGGTGCATGAATGACACGGGTAACGTCGAACCTCTTGGAAATAAAACATATTTATGTAATTGGATAACCTTACATCACGCCTGTAATTCCCGAAGAGGTGGGCAGAGAAGTTTAGTATACTCCGGGTTTCACCAGTTACGTTTACTTCCAATTATGGAATAGGTGGTGAGTCTTTTACCTTACACCGGGCACATTTCCAGACTCCGAGCCACAACTAGAAAATATAAATTAGAAAAATCCAGTAGTGCTTGACTCGGGAATTGAACCTTGGACCCGCCGATCAGCAGTCGCGCTTACAGCCAATACTTAAATGTAACCGGGGAAATGTGGGAGTGTACACTCCTCTGCCTGTCTCTTTTGGGATTACAGGCGTGATAGTACGTTTAATTAAATATGGAATCATATGAAAAATAATTCAATCGAAAATAACTCAACCGACAATAACTCAGCCGACTGTTTGACATGGGGTATGTCATCCGCCATCTTTACAGACTTAATATGTAATATCCATGTACATTATGTATATGCATTCAAAAATAACTTAATTACTTTTGATTACAGTGTAGTAATGTTATGTTGCTATATAAAAAATTGACTGACTCGTTGATCGTGTTTGTTTTCAAGTGCGACTGCCGATCGTGAGGTCACGGGTTCGATTTCCGGGTCGAACACTACAAAATTTTCTAGTGGTGGTTCGGAGTCTGGATATGTGCCCGATGTATAGCAACAGGCACACCACCTATTCCATAGTGAGACGTAAATGTAACTGGTGAAACGAGAAAGTGGTCTGCATTCCTCTGCCTACTTCTTCGAGGATTAAAGGCCTGAAGTTACGTATGTTACATATAAAAAATAATATAACTAACACAGATAGGCAGTGACGTCTATTTAAAAATTAAATAAAGTTGAAAAGTATAGAAGTACCTACTCCACAATTTGTAATTCGGAAACAATCTTAATATTCGACTATTTGAGAGCACGTGACGTTCAAATAACTTTGAGAGAAGCTTTATAAAAGTTACTTTTCAATAATATGCATGTTTTTTACAATAATACTTATATTTTTCAAGACAAATGTGTGGAGCAGATTAATTGTAGGTATATTACATTAAAAGGTGATGCAAGACCAAAATCTAATTTACGAACTGTCAGAACAGTGTAAGCGCATGTTAGAATTCGCGTAATTATACTTCTGTTTAACTTATTATTATAATGTGATTCTTAATTTTGTTGTCATAATGAATAACCGTTATATGTACGAACATGATTGTTAAAAATCCTAGTAACCGGTTCTGGCAAATTACGTATGCATAGGAAAGCAGGAACTTTATATGGATACGCGAAGATAAATCTTTGTACCAATTTTATGAAAATTGTGGACCCCGACAATTGTGAATTCGGTATAGTTAAAGTTTATGTAGAGAAGAAACGCGGAAATTTAAGGTGTGTTACATGTAACAAATGTCTGCGACGTCCTGTGAAACACGATAGTGCTTCCATATAGATGATTGTTGCCAAGTATTCGAATGAATTAGCATTCATAGCGTGAGAACGTTGTGTCTATAGTCTATAACCATATTAAACTGTATAAACCAAGCATCACAGGATGTGGGGTTACATTCACCTCGAAAGGTAAATTAATTCAAATAAATTAAATGAAATAAAGTAAAATACATTTGTTTACGTACATAATGTATAATCGAAGTTAATAATCAAAGAAGCTCAAGTAAGAGTACTTTGACAGCAAAACTTTGTACCAGTGCTAGATTATAGTAGTAAAAACGGAGAAAAACCGCTCAATCTACGTCAGCTGCGGTCTTGAGAATCCTATGAATAGTTTAATATACCTCCATACAAAAAATTATTATAATTTTTTTATCTGAAACTTAACAGCAATACTGGCAGACTTACTTTTGGATTCATCGTACAATACGTGAATGAATAACCATAATCAGTTTCGTATAAATATTTAGTTTGCTTCGTGACGTCTCAGCAGTTATGTGACCTTCATATAACATTTCATCGCAAACGCTGTGTAACGCTAAGTAATGGTGTAACGCAAAGTAATAAGGAGGGAGTTTGACTCTAGATTGAGTGATTGGTAGTAGACATTTTCATGAACATGTTCTTCTGTCAGAGGGCACTGGCATTGTTTTTATTGGTCTCATATATCATCTAAAAGGACCTAAATCTGATCAGAGGCTTTCAGGACTGTTTAATAACTCCTGCAAACATATTCGCCACTAATTCACACGTCCATTTATTCGCGTTGAGGTAGTCTGCTAAGTGTTTGTGCAACTACAGTTTTTTCTGTATTATCCGAGATAACAGTACCCGGCATTAAGAGTTTAACATGTCCCTAACCGGCCATTTAATATACATAATTTAGCAATTTATATACGTAAAATAATATAACGTTTATATCAGCAATTTATGTACGTAAAATAATATAAAAAAAACAACCTCTAAAAATAATCAGAGATTACCAAAATTTAATGGTCGGAACATCAAACAAAATGTTGTTAATATACATATTTCCAAAGCCTTTGAAGTAACTCCATTCGGTTTGTACCTGTACCGAATATTCATGATTTCTGATATTTTCTGCCACATAAAGTCCTCCGTGTCCGTGTTGTCAAAGAATACAATAGCCGTGAAGAAAAATAAACTCGCATCGCGAACAAAATTGTATCTCCATTTCCAAATTTTACTTTATGATATAACATGTCTTGTATTGTATACACACATCTTAACGTATCACAAACAGTTGTATTGAAGACAAACGAACTGAGATCGTTATAGGGTAAAAGAATATGTTTTATTTTAGAAAAAGAAAATCGTGTTTTTATTCACACTCGGATAACAGTACATTCGGGTCATCGATTTTAATAAATTCTCATTCGCTCATAATATTGCGTATCGTAAAACGTATCTGTTATACTAGTGTACATTTATTTAATTTTTTTATTTCGTTTTTAATATTTACGGAAGGCTTTGGTGAAATGAAACGTTTATAATACAGTTGTTGCGTCAGTTGCATAATGTTAAATACACAACTCTCGAAAGTACTTTTTATAGCGACTGTCCCTGTTAATTCTGATTTTACTACACTCTTTAGCTTCACGGCTGCGTTTAGCTTTGCGTTGACATATAACACAGCTGAAAATCACTTATTATATGTTTAATCCGTTGCCAAGTACTAATGCGTTTGTCATACAATCGCATAACTCAATCTGCCTGTTAGTTATATCAACATTATTTATATAATATTACATATTTACGGTCTTGTTCTTTAACAAAACTAGACCCATGAGTAGCTAAGCTGTTTTCAGACGATTAAGGTTTGTTATTCTTACCGTGCACCTTCCAAGTACTGAGTGAATATCGTTATCATAAATTCTGAACTGCCCCTCGTGACCACTGCATATGTTACGGTTTATCTTGCTAACAATGGTATATACTGAGCCAAGTTACTAACAGTGATGATGCGGATGGCTGTAAACATTTTATTTGCTTAGTAATTTTATGTAAATGTAAAATTACTGAGAGTGATATTGCGCATTACGGTTTGTCACTTCCCAAGTTCAGTTCGACCTTGGTGTGCTACGCAAACATCGTGTACACATATACCTAATGGTATTTTTCGTAACATGTGGAAACCGATTTCTAGTCCAATAAAAAATTCCCAACGTCTGTATCTCATCAGCTACGTTATAAGCCCTATCATAGAATAGGCATTTAGGTGGATTGACGACATACGCAAAGTGGTTGGCAGCGGTTGGATGCAAAAAGCTGAAGATCGAGCTCAGTGGCGTGCTATTTGAGAGGCCTATGTCCAGCAGTGGACAGGAATGGGCTGATGATGATGATGATGGCTATACACCGGGAAAAATTCCAAACTCAACGCTCCTACTGGGAATTTCAAGTTAGAAAAAGCCGACAGTAGCCGTACCTGGGATCGAATCTAGGACCTGTCGATTAGTAGTCGCAGTTGCAACCGAACACAAAAAAATATTTATAATGTACGAGGTGATAAATATATACATATGTCTATCGTCAGAATTATCACATACATTTATTGAGACTTGATCGTTTTGTACAGTGAGCGGAATCCTATTAAAACCACTACTAGTCAACCCTTAGCGAGATTGTAAATGAATATAGTTTGTAGCCGATTATAAATATTCATAGCTAATTCATTAGTCAAACGCGCCTATATTTTAATAGAGCATTCTACACAATACAATATTGTCTGGAACATATTGTACTTACAGTTACAGGAAATGCCAATAGCCATAAACAGCAACAAAAATTACAAAATAAACCTGGATGAGTCTATAAGACATTACTGTATTTTATATCGACTAATTAACAACAATTCATGAGCGATTGTTGTGAACAGTTGGGAACACTATATTAGTATATATGTATGTATGTACAAAAAGTTCTTCATTGGTCATTACCCTTACTATGAACATGGGGTACACGGTATTAAAAAATAATACTTATACTTTTAAATAATATCGAGGTTGAATATTTCTTTTATCCGATATATTCAAATTAAAAAAAGAACTCATCCAACTTCACGCCATAACACACCCATGAAGTTAAGAGTCCACATGAAAATAACTTGTGCAGTAGCGACATTGTGTCACGTGCAACTAAAATAAACTCAAGCTGCAAGCGCAATATGGCCACAACCACGTTGTATATAAAGTTATAAAAAAATAAACATCAAAGTTACTGTAATTGGGAACCTTACGTATTCATGGCGCAGTTGTCGCGAATGTTTTTGTCATATTGGTCGAATAAAATCTTGGGAGGCATTCAAATCACGTGTGCGATAAGGGCCACTGCTTCCACTGGCTTACAGCGACTTTCAGTATAGCAGTCACTTCGCAGTTATCCGGTTGCAGACTCACCGTTCAGTATTCCAGTCCCGTCCGCAAACTGCGCGCGTCACGTTCCAGTCGCCCGAAGATATTTGCATCCCACCGCGGCGTCTTTTGACATTAACTGTCATATTGTTGTAATATATACGCATGGAACTATTCCGCTTGTCTTACTTTAATGTGAAATCTCACTAGAACATCACGTGAACATCAGGTTCATGATAGTTGATAGTCTTGGCAACGTATGCATTCATGTTTTTGAGTTTTGTTGTTACAAATTGTAATAAAATTGAAGTCACAATGTTCGTTTCACACAGCAATATGTTTGTGTGGTAGTGAGTTTATTTTATAAATGTTCAGAGAAATAAGATTTAGTAAAGACATCGTGTCTTTGATTTTTAAAACCTTCCACAAAATAAATATATTTTTACCTGATACCTCATTATGTTAAGTAAAAATTTAGGAATTTACTTAAGCTCCTCCTGTCGACATGAATGCCCGTTGTTTAAAAAAACTCTTCATTTAAATTTTAAGACAAAATGTTATTAATGTCTATAGATGTCAAAAAATAAATTTGTGACTAAAAAAGGTCACAAAATGTTCAAAATAATTCTCAACATGTTTTAATTGTCACATATTAATAGGTCTAAAGTTAATAGGTATTAAAATTGAACACGTCTACCTTGAATTTTGTTTTTTATCGTCATTCAACGGCTAACAATTTTATTTAACCTGTTTTTTTAAACTAAGAAGAGACCTCGTAAGAATGGTGTTTAACTAATGATACACTTTGTTTACTTACACTTGACTCCTTCAACAATTAGAATAATATATTTTATTGATTATAAGGTGTATTACATTGTTACTTTGTATTATAATTTGTAATAATAAGAAACATTTCCAATTTTAACACATCTCACGAGAATATTTGTAACAATATCAAAGTCAAGTAGCACGAACGAATGTTGGCAAGGATTACAACGTAGTTACATCAACTTGTTTGTTTTCAATCAAGAGTTATGTTGACGCACCTTAGAGTGATTTATTTTCGAATAAATGGAACAATATTTTTGAAAGATGTAAGTACTTTACCACGCCCGCTTAACGTCTATAAGCCTAAGAGTATCATGTATTTACACAAATTTCGTGCAGTTATTTTGAAAGCGGCATTCAGTGGCAGTGCTATTAAGTTACTGATTAAAATTGTTATTAGAAAACGCATGAAGTTTCTTCAAGAAGTTTGTAGTGACTTAACATCTTTTAGTCACAATATTATAATTACGGTCTATTTATTTATCAATTATAGTAGACAAAGGGATGTTCGGATTGAAATAAACACAAGGGCCTCAGATGCTCGTCTTGTTTAACTCACGGACACGAGTAACATCAATGGATGTACCTAAGCGTAATGTTTCCTATATTGGACCTCCAAGGAGAATTAGAACCTCCAAGTACATCTACAGTATCATGTATCCCTCACTACAGATATAAAATTCCTGATACCTGATGGACATTTACATACATAATATGTCAAGAATGTGATTAACGTATCAATTAACAAAACTATTAATACGTATTAACGGTTTATAGAAATTTGCCGTCTTACAATACTCATTTGTATAGGATAAAGAACTCGGTATCTTTAATGAAATTTGAAACGAAAGAGAGAGAAAGAAGAATTAAGAGTCCCGAGTAAATTGTTCGTACAAAGTAAATATGTACACGTTTGAATAAATTAATAAGGTCCAGTATAAATATCGACCTGTCCCGAAGCTTGTAACAATTGCCATAAATAACCCGGTATTATGCTTTACTGTTGACTCGTTAGTAAAGTGGATGCAAACGCGACTGCTGATTGAGAGATTCCGGGTTCGATTTCTGGTTCGGGTAATATTGAATTTTTCAAATTTACATTTTCTTGGTGAAATTTATATTAGAAGCTCGTAATCTCTACTTGTCCCCGGTGCAACAGGCTTACCACCTATTCTATAGTGGGACGTAAACGTAACTGATGTAACGTGGGAATGTAGTACATTCCTCTGCCTATCTTTTCCGGAATTATAGGTGTGATATTAAGTTATATGATGCTTTAAATACATATCCTTTTAATATAATACGGTGTAGTTATAAATTAGATGATTTATTGCCTGAGAAGGTTCACGTGGCCTACTATTTTAGGTACAGTTTCAAGCGCGAAAAATACGCTTTTCTATTCGTTTCATTGCCAGAGGTAGGTTTCTTCTAGTAGGTTATATGTAAAACCGTTGTTACCATTTTCTACAGGACAGCATTTATATGGGTTGGTTTATATAATTTTTAGGTCAGTGTAAATTTGCAATCATTTATATTTGCCCTACAATCTTTACAATAATGTTTTCATTGTTAAATTGTTCGAAATAACTCTACTCGCAGGACAAAAAGAAAAAGTACATATGTAGATTGCTATAGTACATTGGCGAAGCGCCTTGGGTCTTCGTGATGCCAACGCCTTAAAGAGCAATACGAATACGATGTTTCCTTCAGCCTTTTGAGCGGCTATGATAATTCTTTAAATTGAACAATATTTAAACTCTGATCTGTATATCAAAGGCATTGATCTTTCACTGCTTTATTTATGTTTATTAAAGTACTCTTATTTTATCGTATATTTCTCCTTAACATCCACTGACACAAAAGTAAAAATTCGACTTGAGATCAAATTAATTAAAATGAATATTTACGACGATGAGCTCGTATACCGGAAAAGTTTAATAACGACAACATTTTTGATACGGGTAATAAGGAACTGAATATCAAATTGTTTTCGTCATTTGATTTCGAAATATACGTCTCTAAGCTCGGTGAAAATATTTTTAACAGAGCTGCTCGATTTACTTTTATTAATTGTACGAGAATAAAGTAACTGTCCGTCGAATATTTTTGGTATTCTTTTGGGAAGTATATAATATTTCCATATGAAAAACAAAAGAGCACACAGTGATTTTTATAACGTATGTAAAAATAGACACCGTAGCGTCACATCAGAAATTAAATATGAAATATTTCAGAGATAAATGCCATTTATATTCTTATGGCTTCACGAAGGTGAGCGACTGTAACACACACGTCTGTTTTGATATGAACGCAGATGTTTTATTATGAATACGTTTCCACTGTTAAGAATTTCGTAAGCTTTTTGTTTTTGTCTGAAGTGAGAAACTGCGACGGAATTTCTTGTGTCAACTTCAGTTACGACAATATTCGTGGAAAATACAATACATTTCCAGTACAACAGTCCATTTGAACAGTACTTTATGTTTTAATTGAGCGATTGACATTAACTTGAACAAGAAATAAAACTGTATTACTCACAAATGAAACCATTAAAAGCGTTTGTTCAGGCCTAATTTAAGCGGAAATTTGAGACTACTTCGTAAGAAGTTTATGCGACGGGTAATTCTTTTCTCTAACGTGTGGTGATAACGTGAGCCTATTATTTCAGATATGAATGTTTGCGTATAATTTTGTTTTTTATTAATAACTATAATATAGAAAAACATTCATATAATATATAAATACCTACAATATATGTATGCATGTGTAGTAATTCTGTTTTAGCGAAAGAACGAATACGTACTATGAACGAATACGTATATTTTTAAATAATGTATTTGACAAAGCTTTTACTGTAAATAAGGTTCATATTAAATCACATATTACCCATATGTGATTTAATATGAATAAGATTGTATCTTAATATACCCATATAAAAAATATATTTTTCAATATTACCTACATATTGTCATCGGTAATAAACTATTGTATTAACCCATGCAATTTTTGTATCATTCATACAATAAACATTTGTATAGGCAATAATGTAACACGCGTGCTCTCTAGATGTCTTATAAATAGGAAGCGATTCTCATGTGAAGACGGAGATGCATGTCAAGCATATTAAGGTTCACATAATAACGAAACTGTACCGTATAACAAGGAATTATGCTCTATATTTGAATGGTCGAGATAATCAAAGCGATAACTGAGTGACGACCCTAATTGCTTCCCGCCAGTCATCTATCATTGCAGTTGAAATGACAATGTTGCAACACGTGACATCAGTAACATTATACAGTTACCTTGTCGTGTCGTGTCGTGTCAGAAAGTCGTCAAGCACATGTCACGGCGCGTAATCATGTTGATGGTGAGACAAATTGATAGTGCAATGTTAACAGGCTCGGTAATTAGACAGATTTTTATAAAATTAATCAGTGTTTCAATGCTTACCTGTAATTATTTTTGGATATGTGCCCGGTGTATGGCAATAGGTTCACCACCTATTCCTTAGTGGGACGTAAACGTAACTGGTGAAACGTGGGAGTGTTCTGCATTGCTCTGCCTACCTCTTCAGGGATTACAGGCGTGATGTTACGTTATTTTTGAGTAAATGCTGCTTTGAACCACAGCAACGACTATGATGTATACTCCACTTTTAATTTGTGTAAGACATGTATAAGGTAAAATATAATTGGTTACGTCTGCCAACAATAGTAACACGGTATATACTCGTATTTATGAATTTTAACGAACATCTTATTCCACGTTAACGACCTATTACGGGCAAACGAAGCAAGCAAGAGTTGATCAACTTAGTTGATGGTATAATGAGTAATCTAAGAGACAGAACTAGCAAATATTTACTATGCATTAGCTATAGATATTTAAACACACATGTTCTTCCAAGTTGTTTGTAGAGAAAATGAAATTGACACTTAAAAGAAAATATGGACTTATGACTAATGACTTATGGACTCGTGGTGAGCACATTGAAAATGTTGGTTGCAAGCCCGACTGCCGACCGACAGGTCCTGGGTGCAAATCTCGGGTAGGGCCCCATTAAATTTTTTAATTTAGATTTTGGAGTAGTGGCTTGGAGTGTGGATATGTGCCCGATGTGAGGCAATAGGCTCACCACCTGTTTCATAGTGGGACATAAAGGTAACTGGAGAAACATGGGAGTATTGTACCTACCCCTTCGGGGATTACAGGCGTTATGTTACGTGACATAATCGTGAATAGTTATGTGGTATTCTAAGCTCTACACTTTGTGAAAAAGATGTGACATATATCTTAAGAGATTAAACATTAATTTTACAACCTCAAAGAGATTTTTTTATAATGTTTCAGTTTGTCATCATACGTTAAAGATATCCTTATAAGGGCAGTTGAACTTTGAAGCTAATATGAGCGGTGTCGTCTGCACTCCAAACAGTAACAAAATAATGAAGAGTACTTCGTATCAGAGCGTTCTTGATTAGCTTCATATATTACAATAGAAGAGCACAAAACGATAGACCATTACAGTATTGTATGTATAACAGACGATGAAATATAAGCGTCTTTTTTTAAAAAAAACGAGTCATCCCTTTTATTAATATTTGGCAAAAATGCCCTATCATTCAAGGAAATTGACGTTGACAAACGTTCTTCACTAACAACGTCCGTCTTAATAAATCGGTAACATCAATTTCCCGTTCGTGAACACGTTTTTTTTTTAAGTAGTGGATAATAAAATGTTGTAATTTTAAAAATGGAATTTAAGAAATAAACTTGTGTTAAACACATCTGTACATTTTTTCCCTACGTTCTTGATTGGACTACAGTAGATTATCGTGAAATCCATATTAAGATGTCAAGAACATTTTATAATACAAGTTACAGGAGCATTCAGGCCGACCAAGTCATCAAAGTTTTTTTTCTCGGAGTATCGCTTTAAAAGAAAAAAAAATTGGATGACTTAAACTAGTTGTTTTATCTTTGTCTAAAATTCATGTTTACATCTGTCGATATAAAAAAATATATAGCAATGTTCCGACAAATTAAACATCACACATATAGTTAACATGATTATATGTATTTCGCTTTGACTTATACATAATAAGATCTGATTCACAACCAACCATGAGTACCTATTTTGGGATATACCGGCATCCTTAAATTACCGTCATTGCAACTTGAATTATAGTGTAAACCCATCCTTAGACTCGAAGGGCTCAGGTAATGAAAACAAATGTCCCCAAGTCCATTAAAACAACATGAAAATTCATTAGTAAACAGCATAAGATATTATCAGACCACCATAATCCTACATTACGGAGATGTAGAGAGAAGTAAATTAGTTGTCAGTAAGTACTGGCAGTGCTCATCGTTGGAACACAGTTAATTAAACAACTGGTGAACAGAATTTTATATCAACTTCGCAATGAATTACTAACAAACTGGAACTGTACTACTAAAGTAGCGTAAATCTGTAATAAATAGATATTAGTCATTAGTGTTAAATGTTAGTCATAAAATATAACCAATTCGTGATTCGTGACGGTTAGTAACACCATTTTTGGTAATACTTACTTTGTGTTATTCTACCTCAGAATATCTATGTATATAACTAAAGATACAGTGTTAGATACGAGTATGTTAATATCATACACAACGAAGGGGAAGTCGGGAGTATCAGCTTGTTTACAATATACTGGAAAATGCACGAAAAATAGTTGCCTAAGACAAAAAAAAATTCATTCGAATGTTGAGAAATATTAACAAGAGTTAGGGAAATAAATTTACGTGTAATAAAAACAAGTAGTAATGTTTGTCTAATTCCATGTATGGGTACCACTTAAAAGAAGTCATCATCACCATTGAGCTGTCTTTGTTCAGTGCTAAACACGAATAAACGACGCTATAATACGCCGCATCAAGCTTTATCTATATGTTTTCTCAGATCATCACCTCACCTAGATACTATGATGTATTCCATAAATTTTCATATTTTATCCTAAATGTTCTTCTGTAAACATTTCACCGCATACATAACAACCACAATTACTGAAGTGCCACAAAGTAGATTATCAAGTCTCAGAAGTTCTCCGTTCACCCAAAAATGTTACTATGACCCTGCTGAGCCCTGCTCAGATGGTCCTGCGAAGATTATTGAATTGCACCGCCATAATCCGACGAGAGGCAGCTGCGGCCGTCTCTTACAACCATCCATTCCACTATTTACTCTAGCGGCCCTGTAAAGGTATATTTATTAAATGGAAAGACGCCCTTATTATGCGCCTCAAACCATTTTTCTACCTTTTGTGATTTATAAGATAAGTGTTACGTTATATTTTCGTGGGCTTTTCGTGGGCTTTGAATAGCCTGCAGATATTTCACTCTCTCCGCTTTTATTTAATAAAGTATGCTTTGTTATTTTGCTCAAAATTATATCGTCATTTTATCTTTGTTCAATATCAAAATAGCAAACAAACCGCTTCAATATAATAGCTACGGTTATAGTAAACTGTATTAACACAATAAAATTGGTTATTCTCATGGTTATGGATATAATAAAATAAAATAAAAATTGTCTCTTATAATTTAATGTCTATTTTCAAGCGATTTTTTCTTGTAAATTAAAATAACATATAATGGATATTGCTGTAAAAAATATACATATATGTTAATGACGAAAATGCAAACTGTATTTATTTATATTAGCACAAAAAATATTTTATTTCAATGAGTTCGATATTGATTTACTTGAAAGAGTAACATATGTGTAAAGAAGTTACTCTCAAATAATAAAATCATAATATTACGTTTATAATCATCGAAGTGCCAGGCAGAGTGTATACTAAACTCTCATGTTTCAGCAGCTCTCATGTTTACATCTCACTATGAAGCCTCCCACTATTTCAGTTACTTTTAAAATGTTAAGTCGATCAAGTAAATCGAGAAAAGCCAATAGTATCAAAATTATTCTGAGTTATATAATACAAGCTAATGTAACTTGATTGGCTTCTGGCAGCAATGCGTCACAGCACAGGGCGTTACTGAACCATGAAATCGTTTCGAGTCCTCGTCCAATCAACTGCTATACATCACTATTAGTATATTGATCGCGTTAGAGCTAGCAACTATCCCATTTGTTTTTTCTTTTATTTTGGCCTAAATTAAATAGTATGTAATCATGTTAGTATATTTTACTTCAATTATAATCTGATAGAGCGTTTTTAAAGTAAACAAAAATATTCTGAATTTTTAAGTACCGTCTGTGCTCGGTGGTTCTCAATATCATGTACGGTTTAAAATTCAATATCCGGGTAACATTACGCCTATAATCTCCGAAGATGTGGCCAGAGGAGGATAGTATACTCCCGCGATTCCCCGTTTAGAACTACGTCCCACTATGGAATAGAGGGTGAGCCTGCTGCCATGCACCGGGCATAAATCCATACATCGAGCCGTTATCAGATATTTTTCTTATAAAATCTAATTAAGAAAAAATAATACGTAACTTCACGCCTGTAATCCCCGAAGAGGTAGGCAGAGGAATGCAGAACATTCCCACGTTTCACCGGTTAC
>DWEJ01000739.1:0-15163 GCA_018245835.1 Mysoria sejanus stolli
CGTTGGTTGTGTTGGTTGCAAGTGCAACTGCTGATTGGGAGGGCCTGGGTTCGATTCCCGGATCGAACACTACAAAAGAATTTTTCTAATTTAGAAAATTTATGTTCTAGAAAATTTTCTAGAAAATCTAAATTATAATTCTAGTAGTGGTTCAGAGTCTGGATATGTGCCAGATGCATGGCAATAGGCTCACCACATATCCCATAGTGGAATATAAATGTAACCAGTGAAACATGGGAATGTTCTGCATTCCTCTGCCTATGTCTTCGGGCATTACAGGCCATTACATTTTTAAAAGTTTGGTGAAGTTACGTTTTTTAAAGGTTTTTGCATAAAAAATATTATAGACCATAAAATTATAGTTACTGTATTGGTGTTGTCATGTAAAAGACTTTTTTCATACAGATGCAGAGTGTGTATCTTATTTTGCTTATAAATTCCTCATCAACCCATTTAATGTTCAACTTTTTCACATATACATATATTTTCACATAATAGAAGCCTGCATCAGTAGCCAAGTGAGATTTAGCAATATCTGAGCCCTTAAAAAATGTTATAACGATTGGGTATCTTCAGTTTCCTTATACTGTTTTTGTTCATAGTTAGAGCAACATTCATTCTTTATCTTAGCAATGTTATGATTTAAACATATAAAATTACTTGAAAACGATATCTCATCTTATTTTTTCATAGTCTCACTACACAGTTAATTAATTTTATATAAATGTTAGCAATTGACTATTGGCAAAGGACTGTAGTACATTCTCATATTTCATTACTTATGTTTATTTCCTACTATAGATTAGAAGGTGAGTATATTGTGATATATTGGGTGCTAATCCTTTTTCCGAGTTATCACTAACAATTCTAAATTAGGAAACCGGTAGTACTTGACATTGGAATTCAACCTGGGATCACCAGTCATGCTTGCAAGCACTCAACTAATTTGGTAATTAAATTAAATAAACTATTTACTTACTATCATCTTGTGATACACTGTTCTGCACCAAAATTTTAACAGCTTCATCCTCAGCCAAATCATTATTTCGTGAAATAGATTCAACAACTTGTTGTTCTTTTGTGGGTTGTATAGAGTTCTTCAGAATTCCTTTCAATTTTTTCCCTTGAGGGGCTTCAGTTGAGGCAGTCGATGGCCTTTTCAGTTTGCCGTCTGTAAAATTGTTTGTTAATTCCTTTAACTTCTTTGCTTCCTCTACATTTGCACGATGTTGTTTACTATTAATGTGCACTTGCCATACATTTTCGGAACGCACTATTGAAGCGCACAACACACAAGTAAGTTGTCCTGAACTGTTGTACTTTGCTAGAGGGTTATTAATTTGGATTGGCTTTTTATTCTTGTTTTTCCGCTCAGCCATCAGACGACGCATTTCATCTTGAGCCTTCTTTTTTTCCACATGCATTCGAAATGACATTTTCACTACACAATAACAAATAAGAGTTCTGCGAGGCGTATTAGCAGAAAAATAATGTGAGTGCTGTCATTCCGTCAATCTTTCAAGTTTAAAAATGACGTATTATAATGACTTTGACTGAGAGCAAGTTCTATCTGTCACTTAGTACTGTTTAATAAATACTATAAATTATGTATATAATTATGAAAATATAACGGGTGACGGTTGTTGTTATAACAATCATATATTTAATTATATATTACACTACTAGATTTGATCCACGACATCGTCTGCGTATAATAAGAGTATAAACTTTATTATTATAAACATTATTTTTATGGTATAATCGCTGATATACAAACATACAATCAAAAAACAGGATCTAATTTAGATAACGTTCTCATTCAAACTCGAAAAAAAGCAAAAAAATAAAATAAAAAGGAAACTTTACGCCTGTAATCCCCAAAGAGGTAGGCGGAGGAATGCAGAACACTCCCAGGATTCGCCAGTTACGTTTACGTCCCACTAGGGAATAGGTGGTGAGCCTATTGCCATGCATCGGGCACTAATCCAGACTCCGAACCACTACCAGAAAATCTAGATTAGAAAATTTTGTAATGTTCGACCCGGGAATCAAAGCCGGGATCTCCCGATCGGTAGTCGCACCTCAACCAACACGACCAATGAGGCAGTCAAAACAAAATTGAATTAAAAAACAAAATTGATGATATAATAATTTACACAATTTTGCAGGATTTACTTAATTTACTTGATTTCGAAACTGCAGAAAGTTCAGTGCGTTAAATGAAGAAATGAGTGCGTCTTACCTGTTATAACAGACGGAGCCGACACATGGACACTCACAGTGCGACTGGTTCACCAATTTAAGGTCGCTCAGCGAGCTATGGAGATGGCTATGCTCGGCGTGTCTCTGAAGGATCGAATCCGAAACGAGGTGATCCGACAGAAAACTAAGGTTATCGACATAGCCCAGCGGATCAGTAAGCTGAAGTGGCAGTGGGCTGGTCACATCTGTCGCAAGACATGTCTTGACAAGTCTTGGAGCAGACGTGTTCTAGAGTGGAGACTACGTCTTGGCAAACGTAGTGTAGGACGCCCTCCGGCTAGGTGCAGTGACAATACACGAAAAGTGGCTGGCAGCGGTTGGATGCAAAGAGCTGAAGTTCGAGCTCAGTGGCGTGCTATTGGAGAGGCCTATATTCAGCAGTGGACAGGAATAGGCTGATTATGATGATGAGGAAGTTCAGATTTGTAACGGATATTGAACAGCAGTTTCACTCGTTGCCAGTTATAAAATACATAATACTTAACACTATTTTAGGTTTTGAGAGGTTTTCACACGTATAAAAATTATAACAATAGCTATAGGTATGATTATTGTGTTCGTTGGTTAGGGTAGCGTTATAAAAAATATTAAACAGTTTTAATGATAGTGTGCAATGATCCTAAACATTCTTTATGAAATTCTAATATTAATTGTATAAGAATTTAATAGTAAATTCTTAATATATTAACTCTAAATGTGAACAAATTTACATACCTAGTCACGATATGTTCTACTGAATTCTTTCTATAAACACATTACTCACGCACATGTCAGCGGATTTAATATTCGTAACGGCCACATTTTTACAAATTCAAATCCGTCCATAGACACTAATATTCTAGTAAATTTTGTCACTTTGATGGGGTGAATTCTGAATTTCTGATAGATATGGTGCTTCAGTTGGTAACAGACACGAAATTTCATAGAATCTTTAATTGAATCCCGATATTTAAAACCGATTTCAATTTAATTTGCATATGTTTTAGTGATAGTGTTATCTGAAGCGGCATTAACATATGAAAATACAGCATAAACGTTATTGTATGCTGTGTAAATCTGGATCTAGGAAATCACGTATTTGTGTTGATTTTCAGTGTTTATTCCTAATGCTCTCATAACAGAGGTCTATTTACGTTCTAAAATGGACATTGATGTAAGTAAAGAGAATATTCAACCCTTAAGAGGTGGTAGGAATCTCTTGCAACTTGGCACAGCATTGCAAGCTCAATCAGATGTTGATGCCCAAAGACAGTTACAACTGCAAAAAGAGTGAGTATTTATTTGAACCTGTGCTTGTAATAGTATATTTAGAAGTGCAAAAATAACACTGTACATGCGTAGCTATATAATACGATTCCTACGTTACTATAGACATGGACATGTAAAAGAAAGTTAATATTGTTGTGGAGTTCTTATCTGAACTCCAGAAAATATAACTAGACCATTTTAAAAGCTAGCCAGATTTTCTAAAATGGTACAAATGATACCCTTTATATCAGCAGATAGTATTTGCAATGTTTGTATACAATAGGAGTATATATGTGAACCAAACAGTCTCAGTAAATACAATGTCTGGACATTATGTTAATATGGCTTCAAATATATCTCAATTTTGATTTCACATGTATATTAGCATTTTTACCTAGCTGGAGGACTGTATATACTCTTGAGCATCTTCATTATTGCCAGTCCTATATGAACATATCCTGACTTAGTTTCTTTGATTATTTCTATAATTTACTACTTTTATAACGTATGTGCTATATCTTGGAATAGATCTCAGTTAAACTTTAGCCTGTGAAAATTGAAATAAAAATTGCATAATGTATTACTAGATTTGTAGCAGTGATAATTTTAAATACCCAAGGTTTCTTCTTTGTTTTTAACATTACAATTCAAAGCAGTAATAATAATTCCTTGGCTTTAAGTAGTGCACATTTGATTTTAAATTAATTTATGACAGGGAACATGAAGCAGCTATCAGGCACTACCAGGGCAATGATCCCCTGGACCCCTGGTTCAACTACATTCAGTGGGTGGAGCAGTCATACCCCAAGCATGGCCATGAAGGTCACATAGATAAGTTAATAAAAGACTGCCTGCAGTTATTTGAAAAAGATGAACGGTATTTTCAGGACAGAAGACTTGTTAAGCTATGGATAAAATATGTAAGTATGCAGGTGTTATCTATTACTGAATTGTGTTTTTCATGTTCTATAATTAAAGAGCATTAGAATCATGTCTGTTTGGTTAGTGAGCTAGAGAATGATACATAATTATGACATAGTTGAATGTAATAATAATAAAATATATTATATTTTAAGATATACCATAAAATACATTGATATATAACAGTGATATAGTTACAGTTGGATTATTTAAACATTATCATTTATTAGTTCATGGGTCAAACATGATGTTATATGCACCATTTTGCCATAAGTAATTAGGGTTTTTAGGAGGTAATTATTGATTCTGATGTTATTCATAAAACAATCAAGTGGAATATACTTCTCTCTAGTGTTTTCTCTTTATAACAAAACAAAACAATTTCATCATCTTGATTATTACTGTTCATAAACACAATATTCATGTAAAGGTATGCTTATGGGGTTGTTTTGACATTAATGTGATTTTTATCATGTTTGAATACAAATTATTGGTTTATTGATTATTTTCTTACATGTATCCTATTTTGCATAGCTGTTATATTCTATATGACATCATGACAGGTACATACTTATAATTTATGTGTACTTTGATACATGTGTATTTGATAGGCATGAAGTGATTAATTTTCTACTTTTTTACTGAAGACTTTTATTTAAAAGAAATCAAGAAAAGTGCAGCAGGATGGATAGAGTATTTGGTATTCTGTGCTCTATGCCTACACTGTAAGGGGACCTGGTGTTCTGATTTAAAAATGACATTTAAGTAATAATATTAAAATTTGTTAATATTGGTAAATGTTTCCATGTTATGAGTAACTATTACAGCTTATTAATATTTTTTATAATAGGTTGACTGTCTGTCAAATCCTTTGGAGATCTACCAAAGACTGTATAATACTGGTATTGGAGTTGAATGTTCAGAGTTTTATCGGGCATGGGCTTGTTATTGTGAAGAATCTGGAGACTTCAAAAAAGCCAACCAGGTTTATATGTTAGGACTGCAAGCTAAAGCACAGCCGCTGGATGAGCTAGAGCAGGCTCATATGTAAGTTACAAAATTTGTGGTACCCAAACCTTCTCGGTTACGGATCCCTTTTAATAGTCAAAAGTTGTCCTCCCAAAACATTGGACGAAATTTAAAAAAAAAAGTTGTTGAAGTATTTATTAAAATTATAACTTTTGTTTAAGATAAAATAGAATAAATTCATGACTGGGTTGATGTTTGTGAACAGCAACTTCAAATCGCCACAAGCACTAATAATCTAGTCCAGAGGTTCCCAGACTTTTTTCAAATGTAAAGATGCAAGGTTTTACAAGTAACAGTCACTGAGCTTCTTAAAATATTATCTGTCAACATTGATAAGTGAAGTGAAGCCAACATTTATGAGTTGTGAACACAATTTTTTTGTCATACCAATGTAGACCCCATTGAGTCTCCTATGGGCACCTGAGGGTCCACCTGGAACAATTTAGGAACCTTTAATCTAGATGAAGATGATTTGCTTGATTTGGTAAAAATTTGTGCTACCATTATACTGTAGATTCTACATCACATGCTAAGTTGGGTAATAATAATGGAATGTGATCTCTGATATTTTATTGTCATTTTGCCCTTCCTGTATTTATTGTATTGCTATAAAATTGCCATTTTAGGAACTTCCAATTATTCTTTGCACAAAGAATGCTGCACGATGATTCTCCTACAAAGAGGAAGGCAGCTTCTGCTCTAGCCGAGACGCGAATGGCTTTGACATCACTGAAGTCGTTCAAAAGGCGTAATATTGCCAATGTGCCTGTGCAGAGGGTGGGTGAAAACATAAGGAATGTAATGCCGGGGGTCATGCGACAACAAACTATTAATGAAAATAGGTTACCTGCATCGAATATCATGGTCAATGTTTATGAGGTCAGTCACTCAAATAATTGGATGAAATCGTATTTTGTAACAACGTCATAAAAGGAGGTTGAGTTGAAAACTTGTATTTCCAATTAGTATTATGGGTGAAAAATGCATTGGAACAATGGACTGAAAAATGTGGGGGCTGAGTTTTTTTATGGGATCAAATTTTATTTATAAATTAGTATTGTATCTATAAAAAAAATTATATACATAAGTTGCCAAACAATGAAAAAGTAGTTATAAATTTTGTTTTCTGAATCAATTTCTTTGAGGTTGGTTGTTTTTCATGTTATATTACAATTTAACGAAATTAGACATTTCTCAATTGAATCTTTGTCTCTTATGAATCACAATACAGTACTTTAAAAATATTTGATCTACTTATTGTAATTCAAATGTAAGACATGTTTTAAGCCATCTTCCTTATCGTCAAATAGATTATGTTCAATAATAATGTCTGTCTAATGTCTTAAATTAACACACCAGTCCATATAATATTTTTTTATTTCTAAATTGTATTTTTATTTATCATTAATAGCATGTTTTTTGTATCATTAAATAGTACATATAGAAATATAGCAGATTATATTATTTATTTCAATTCTAGGATGCACCGTCAACATCTCGTGCAATCCCCGTCGCCGAAGACCCAGGTCCTGTGTCATTGGTGCAAGCTTGCAGCAATGCAGAGAATGAGAAGGAAGTTGGTATATGGACAAACCCGAAGACTAAAATGGTGCACACTAATGTAGTTCCGCACCAGCCTCTATCTTTTACACGTAATTATTTTATTCTAATCTGTTTGCCTAGTACACCCTGAATCGTATGTTATAAAAATATAATGTGCAAAAAAATTTTTTTTTTTATAGTGTGCAATACTAAATATTGCAAGACTTGGTGTAGTCAAGATTTATTTATGTGGATAGTGTAATTTGTAATAAGAACTCTCAAATAATCTTTTGAGTTCTACAATATTCTCTGGTGGAGTAAGATATCATGCAAATTTTCATTACACAGTGAACAAAGTTATATTTCACATCATCAACCTGTCTCAGTCTATATATTGCACATGAGATTGTAAATCATTTAAAAATTTGTCACAACCCAGGTTTAATATTAATTACATTGATCAACATTCAAGTTTATAACCAACTTATAATTTAATTGTGATTGTGTTATGTGATGTAACTCTTTATAATTTTTTTTTACCAATAGCATATGAAGATGAAGATGATGTATTAAAATTGCCACCAAATCATCTACCTTCCTGTGTTGATGACTTGGTGTTTAATGTGCCTCTTTGTGTACCTGACCCTGCAGATCCAACAAAAATTCCTTGTTATAATAAATCACAGGTAAGTCATCAATGCATACACCATAAAATAATTATAATTATTTTTGCATTATTGTATAGTAGTGATGTAACGAATGTAATTTTTTGAACATTCGCGAATGCGAATGCGAATACTTGCTATCGACATTCGCGAATGCGAATGCGAATATTCAGTTTTTGATAGAAAATTTTATAGAATTTGTTTTTGTTTCTTTTCATTACAATGTATATTTTTGTGTTAAGGTTCTAATGAAAATTACATTATTAAGCTTCATTGCTCAAAGTTAAGTAAATAAATAAATAATATTTGCGAATGCGAATATTCGTTACATCACTATTGTACAGTATATTTTTTTAATGTCCTCAATCAATATATCAAATATCTAAGGAAATTTAAAGTTTTTTAAAATACAGAAGTAGCATTTAGGCATATATGCTAAGTGATTTTAATTATTTTCACAACAGTCAATTTTTATTTGTTCTATGAAAGATACCTTACAGATTTGTTATATCCTTTTGGGCTTACTGTGGTTAGCAAACATAATAGTGTTTTCACAGAGGATTTACAGGACATTACATTTTGATCTAGTACAATACATGTCCATGTTTTAGAGATAGTAATTTTATGTTAAGATGTGCCATATCTACCTTCCGTAGGCTCAATCTAAATTAACTTATCCAGGGTTTTGTACCTTACACATCTTTGTTAGAACATGATAATGATATGTATGATTTCATACTTGTTGTCTTTTGTATGCCAAAGTAGAAACTAGCAATTGGAGTATCATATTTTAAAATCATCTGTATTATTAATGAAATGTATCTATATATTTTAGGTTTATGTAAATGATAAAGAATACAGTTTAGAAGAAATAAGGTCAAGAAATTACAACCTAGAAAAACGGGCAAAGCCTGAAGTTAAAGAAAATGTACAACAAAATTATATAAATCAAACACTTGCTCAATGTAGTGCTCTAGAGACATTAGCCAATTGTGCATTAGACCCTGAACAAGACCATCTAGGACAACTAATGCCTTTGACTATGCCAACATTACAAAATATTACCAAAGTAATAAATATGCACTCACCGGGCGAGCCAAAAGTATTAGTTAATCTAGACTCCAAAGAGTTAAGTGAATTAGCTACTAAGAAAAATGATGAAAGTCAGAGGTCAGTCCCAACTATGACCGAAAAGGACAGTCAAATTGGAAATGAAGCTGTTCCTGGCAACTATAACAATGAGAATGATGGTACTAATTTTGCTAGGAATAATTTAATGGAAGAATTTAATAGAAGTTTGATGGGTAATTTACTTGGCGATTCTGTTACTGTCAATACCAAGGAGGCACGATGGGAACTTAGAAACATATTTAATGATGGACATGACAATGGTAAATTACATCTATGTTTGATTAAATGCATGCAATTTGAATAACTAATAATTACCAGGTTTTGTTTGTAAGTTTTGATAGGATATAAATACAATGTCAATTATTTTCATTTTGTAGAACCTTCTATAGTTCAACCCGTTGTGCAACAATTTGATGTACCAAAATTTGATATTCATGAAGATAGATCAATAACAATGGCCATAAACATCAAAAAAAATTATGAAGTACCAGATTCAAGAGATATTCCAGAAGAAAAGGAAAACGCAAACAAGTTCAGTGTGCCCCCTGCAGTTGTCCCTCAACAGGTATGCATTGTTCTAGATGTTTAACTATCTTTATGCTTAATTCATACTAACAGTTAAAATATTTCAACAGGTAAATAAAACAGCGTATTATGAAGAGCCGTCTTGCACCCAAGTGTTCAACTTTAATATAAAAGATGCAAGTACTCCAAATATGTCGCATTTTAAGAAACCTACAGCTTGTATAGATCAATCAAGTAAATTTGCTTCAGTGCCAAAATTTAGTATAGATGAGAGTGTCTTGGAGCATGTTGATCAAGGTAATGTTAAAAGGGAAGACAGTGTTAGACAGCAGGCAATTGATCAACATTGTACAGTAGATAATCAAGGGGGTGGACTATCAGTTATAATGGAAGCGACACGCGAATATAACAGGTAAAGTGAAGTAATTTAATCACTTGTTACTGGAGTATCCTATTAGCATCAACTCATTCAATTTTTATTATCAATCTATCTATAAATTATGAATATGAACATTGAGCTTGTAATAAATGAACATTGAAAATTAGCATTTCAAATGAAGCTGCTGCTTACAAAATATCTCAATAGCTATTTTATATCATGACATCATAACATTGTGAAATTATTATAATTTGTAACATTTTGTTCCAGCAAATCAGGGTCTAGTTCTTCTGGCCAATCAATAAGAACAAATTTCACTGGTTATACTACAAACTATGATTCTATGTACAATAATCCTAATGACCCCACTCATCAGACATCAAAAAGAATTTCTATGTCTACACAAGCAAGGATACTCAATGGACAGTATGCTAGAGTTTATCCTCAAAAGAGGGATACATTAGAAAACAAGCCAGTCATACAGTCATCCACATCTGTGCCTTATCATTCTCATGACCATCAATATCAGAAACCAAACTCTCAAAATTACAATGGATATTCACCCCAACGAACTATGCATGCTCAGTATGCACAGAATTACAATTATCAACAAGGATATGCAAACAGTCAAGTTAATCAACAAGGTTATGGAAGTCCAAATTCTAATACTTACCACAGCCCACAACATGCTGAAATGCAAAGTCCGCATAATATGAATCAGGCTGTGCCTCCAGGCTTCCAAAGTCCCACTTATGCAAGTCAAATGGGATATCATAGTCCTGGGCATGCCATGGTAAGCCCTCAACACAGTTATGCCGGTCGTCAAGATTATCATTACTCTAGTCAAAGTGAAAGGCATGTTTATGTTAACCAACAACAACAACAGCAGCAGCAGCAGCAGCAGCAGCAACAACAACAACAACAACAACAACAACAACAACAAGCCATGGCTGTGTTCCAAAGTCCTCCCCACCAGGCCCAATATCAGAATCCTCAATACTATCAGAGATCCCCTCAGGTTCCGACACCAAATCAAGCCTATAATCAACAAAATTATCATAGTATGCAAAACCAGTATAACAACGCAAATATGTACCAAAACACAACACACTCAAATGGCTCGAATTATAACAATGTCCAAAGTCCATACAGACAATCTCCTAAACAAGTAGATAATAGTCAACCATACTCAATGCCATTTCAAGTTTATCAGAGTCCTCAAGCAACACAGAATAACTATCGCAGACCAGCCCCTGCAGTACATAATGTAACTATGGTGCAAGGGTCTTACCATGAGCAGCAGGTGAGACAAGAGGCTATCACAAATGCAAATATGAATAGTCAAGAAGCCAATGAAATGGTTGATACAAATGCTGCTAACAATACTAGTCCACAATCTAAGGGACAAAATAAAAGTCCTGCTTCAGCACTAAGAAATATAAGGCATGATCAGCCTGTTCCCAAAACTTGCCAAAACCCAAATGATATTGGTTTTTCCAACCAATATCTTAACTTTATATCAAATAGGAATGAACCTAAGGATAATGCCAATACTCCCAAGTTCACTAATAGTCCAAGTATATCACAAAAGATGCATAAAAATTTGTATGTATCTAGTCCTGAACAAGCTCAGATCCCTCCGTCATCTGGTCTATCTGATTCAGATAGCAAAGATGGAATGACAGCCCAGCCGGCTACACCAATCCAATCTGCTAAAATTTCTCACACCACTGAGAAGTCCAAAGATATTTCAAAGCGACAATTGGACTTTGAACATAGAGTAGATATTCAATCAGAAGACAGCAGAGACTCCGTTGGAAAAGAGAGTAGGATTTCTTCAGTATATTCACGGCAGTCTGACTTTCAATCAGATGGCTATGGTATGGATGTTGACAGTGAAAACTCAATGGAATGTGGAGCTTTCAAATCATCTCACTCTATTTCATTAGTTGAAACCAGTGACATATCCAGACCTGCTGAGATTGATTTCCCTACAGTGATTGATCCATTTAACAAAAAAATGTTGGCTTCACTATTGGAATATGTGAAATTCCCAAATAAAACACATGCTGATGGATATGTGGAATTAAGATCCATCCCTAAATTGCAGACTGCTACTGTTATGTCTTTTGGAAATAACAAGTTTTCAATAGAAAAACAGTTAGGAAAAGGAAATTATGGTGCAGTATTTCTATGTATGGATATTCACCTTAATAAATCAGTTGCAGTCAAATACCAGAAACCCAGTAGACCTTGGGAATTTTACATTTGTCAGGAAATAAAAGCAAGAATAAAAGATCCATTCATGGTAAGGACCTTCTCTGTATAGTGTTTTCTTTTTTAATTTTTATTGTTTTAATAATATTCTTTGTTTGTATTTAGCTTCCAGGTTACATGGATATCACAACAGCTTATATTGCTGATAATGCAAGTTTATTTGTGTCAGAATACTCAAAATATGGATCTCTATTGGATGTTGCAAATAAAGTTAGAATAGCCACCTCCAAGTGTATAAATGAGTTCATTGTGATCCTGTTGACATCGGAAATGCTGTCAATAGTCCACTACCTACACAAAGCTCAGATTATTCATGCAGATGTTAAACCTGATAACTTCCTATTAATGAAAATGTAAGTAAAAATGTTACATCATTAAAAACCTTACATGTTTAATAAGTTGATTGAGAAATAGTGTTCATTACAATAACTGAACAGACAACAATTGATATAAACATATGTAATTCCTATTTTTTAAAGTAAAAAACCATAATATTTAAGAGATGGGAGATGTATGTATCCTTAAGGTATTCAGGCAGTATAATCTGTCACATTCTTATTTAAACCATGCTATGTTTATTACAGACCAACACAAGAGTGGAGGACCCCATCGATACAATTAATTGATTTAGGGTGTGCAATAGACATGTCTCTGTTTCCAGAAGGGACAACCTTTAGGGAGGTTTGTAGTTTATTATTTTAACTAAGGTTAAAACTGATTAGGTTTTTTTTACATGTAACAAAATATTCAAAACTTTATAAAAAGTTGAACTGTTTAGAGCAATAAATTGACCTATTAAAACAAGATATACAAGTGTATACAAGATATACATGAGAACTAATAGTCATCTTGCAATTTTTTCATGTATTAAAATAGACTTTCTAGTTTGATTTTTACAATTTTTTTGTAAATCACTTTATAAGCATTAGTGTATTTCATGTTATTGAGACTGATTATTCTGCATCTAAATCTCATAGAACCTGCAATGAAAGTAACTGCTTCCTTGCATATCTCAGAAATTAACAAAGTTATAATGAAGTATAATAAAATCAATGTGTTTTGTCTTTACAGTTAATTTCAACAGAAGGATTCACTTGCACAGAAATGCGAGAAGGCAAACCCTGGACTTACCAGACAGATCTGTATTGCTTAGCTGGAACTATTCATGTTATATTGATGGGAAGCTACATGAAGGTTGTCAGTCGATTAGGCCAGTGGAATATAGATAAAAAATTACCAAGGTAATTGAGTAATACAGAGTAGTAGAGTGATATATTATTTAAAATGTAGTTGGCTTGTTCTGTTTTTAGTTGTCTGTGTCTTTTAGTTGTAGTTTTATGAGATGTAATTTACTAGTTATTAGTGCTACTTTATATTATGAATTAGCAAGTTCAGCAATATAGGTGTACTGTGGTCCCTTAAATGTTTTGTTTACTATTAGAATGTTTCATGTATTACATTGCACAGTACAGTGACTGCCTCATTGGTCGTGTTGGTTGCAAGTGTGACAGCGGATTGGGAGGTCTCGGGTTCGATTACCGGGTTGAACAATACAAAAGAGTTTTTCTAATTTAGAAAATTTCTAGAAATTCTAAATTAAAATTCTAGTAGTGGTTCAGTCTGGATATGTGTCCAAAGTATAGCAATAGGCTCACCACCTATTGCACAGTGGGACCTAAATGTAACCAGTGAAACATGGAAGTGTTGTGCATTTCTGTGCCTACCTCTTTGGGGGTTACAGGCGTGAAGTTACGTTTACTTTGCACAGTATAGTGTAAAAATTTTGGTTGCAGATTTATTACTATAGAAGTTGCAATTGTTTACCGATCTCTGCCAGTTAAATTAAATCATTGGTGGTCTGCTTAGATTTTTTCAAATTTGAATCATCATTTTCATCATCACCTTATTACAGTTCATTGCTGGACATAGGCTTCCCCATTTCTCGGACCGCCTCCATTGTGGTCCATACGAGGCTAGGACATTCATCTGTGCCTAGGCACACCGCAATCTGCCATCTGGGAGTTTATTCCCTTCTTACGACACCCTGCGTCCTGGCGCGGGGCGGGGATTGTATCCTTAGTCCGCCCTGATAGGAGAACTTTAACGCTAAATGCTATATCGCCATAAACATTAATAAGTTTTAATTTTATATAGTGGATTTATCATTTGAAAACCTAGCTTTAGTTTAATAGTTTACTAAAAAAATATGTGCTCAAGTCATATCATCTATTTGGTTAATTTGTGCCAATCAGTTGTAATGTTACTTAATTTGGTTCATCTATATTTGTGCTACATTGTACTATGGTTTTAGATGATATAATTTTTTTCAGGTATATGAAAGTCAGTTTATGGGACAAGATATTCACAACATTACTAAATGTTCCCGACTGCGGTAGCCTACCAGACTTAATGGATCTTAAAAATGAAGTTGACAGTGTTTTACGTAAATGTGACGGCCTTGGCTCTCAGCTCCGTAATTTTGCCAATGTGCTAAAGTCTAGGTAAATGGGAGGGCCCAAACTGTATTTATTGCATTTAGGTGTTATGGCGACTGTAAAAATTACATACATCTGTATTAATTAATTATAGAGATAAATATTTTAAGTTTGAATTATTTGGAACCTTTATGAGATCTTACATGCTGTTCTTATAAAAATAAATATTGAATGTAAAACAAAATGAAATATTTAAAATCCTCCTTTGTTGTGTTTAGTTAAAATTGTGATATTGTACTGTTTAGTTTTTTGTTAGTATAAAATTGTGGCTTAGATTTATCTTGTTAGCTTTGATCTTGAAACACTCTTTATGTTTCATTTATTTTTGTACAACATATAACACTTGCACACTTCATATTTTGTTTGGATTGTAATGAAAAAATAAAATTAAACAAATACTTGGTTTTGAGTCTTTTATTTTCCTACATTTCGTGTCCTTATAAAACAAAAACTTGTAAGGGGATTTGAGAATGGCAGTCTATTGTTTTGACAAGGATCAGTATTCCTCTCAATAGTCACAAAATGTAGAAACGTCAGTTATTTGGAATTCATATACTATATACACTTGTCTTTAGAGCTATTTTAAATCTAAGGGGGTGTGATCTGATGACAGCAAAGAGATGTTTGTGAAACTGATGAGAAGTGTACCAAGACCTACTAAACTCAGAAGTTTAGTAGTTTTATATTTT
>DWEJ01000740.1:0-15155 GCA_018245835.1 Mysoria sejanus stolli
TTTTTATTGTACTACCATTAGACTAATACGAAGTTATCTTATAACAATAATATAAAAATCCCTTTATTTAACTTCTTTATCGTTATACTGTTAGAACACTGCGTCCCGATAATGTCGAGTTAACTTGTCACTGCTCTGTAACCAATATATTGTTTTTTTATATATAAATATCGTAAAGGGCATAACGAAAACAAAAACAATTACCTATTTAATTATATGTAAACAATACAAAATTAGCTAATACTATCAAGAATAGCCGTTAAGAAAATAGAATGAATTATTTTTAAAAACCATTCAAAAATTGTGCCTAGGACACATAATGAAAACATGCAAAAAACTTTGTGGAACGTTGAAAAAGTCTCGTTGACTCCATTATCGTCGAGACGTCTAACGTTTCATTAATAAAATGAAATAAAATAAGCTGGACCGTGCAATGCTTTTCTTTCATTCATATTAAAATTCGCTCAAACATTTCATTAAAAACATTAGACCCGTCTTTGTTTTGCGAAAATATAAAGACCCTTTTCATAACATGATATAAAATGTTTAGGTGTTTTAAATTGCTTCAGTTATCAACGCTGTAAAGCTGACATACTAAATAAGAAACAAACGCTGCCTAAATTACTTTTTTATATACAAAACCAACATTAAATGAAGCTCTCTGTACCTACACTTCACAATAATTGATTGACAAAAATGCTGAAACAAGTAGAAACTAGGAATTTAACTCAGTTCTCAAAGGTAGAAACCCTGACCGTTTTAGGCCGGCTTATTGGATTTAGTTCCGAAGGATACTTACTTACTAACTTTATAAGGTATCATAATATAAGTAGCACAAATGAGGATAAAATGTTTACATAAAATATTTTTTTCTAAGTAGTTATTGTTAACTATTACGTACATGACATAGATGTAGTTGTTGTGTAGTAATAATTTAATATTGAAATTAAAACATACAATGTTTTTAGGTCCGTAAAGTGTCTAATCCATGAAAGATTAAAAAAATAACACGTAACGACAAATCTTTCTATGAAATTATATAATTGCAGATTTCTGTGGACGACATAACTAGATTATACAGGGCGTTCTGGTCGCAAGCTGTCTCACTTCACCACAGTCAATTAAGTACAGGATGTTTTACAGTTTAATCATATCCAAACAACATGGAAAACTCTGCTGGACGTCGTTGTATACATACGAGGATCCAATTAGCGACATCGTTGGTGGCGGTAATGTTAATGTGTTTATGTATGTATGTATTTAAGTGAAAAAATGTTAAATGACGATATAACACAAGCATATTTAGCATACGTACAGCTACTTTAATGATTATATTGAAACGTCAAAATCTATGATAAAAACTATGATACAATGTGTGAAACCTTGTTTAATTTTTCAAAACTTCGTATTTGTATCTATATTAAAATATATGTATGTCTTGAAGTTCCTTTAACGTACAACCTATGTAAGATTTTTAGTTTTTTTTACGAAATCGTGTTCCAAGAGTGAATTAACAAAAAAATTCTTGAAAGAAACGCAACTCTTGTATGACTTTAGCGAATAGAAAACTAGAAATGCATTTTATCAAAGTTTACTCTGGAATTACTGAGCGTTGTGAAAGACTGGATCACGTAGATATACTCAAGCGCCTTCTGTGGAGGGATTTGCCAATGTTTGCAGACGAACCCTTAACTGATAAGTTTACGAATTTCTTATAAAAATACAATATATATAAGAATAATTAGTTTCGTGTATCAAAAGTTAAGAAAATAACACAAAATTATTGTGCTGCAAATATATATAATCTTTTTTTTTGTCTTTTTGTTATCAGGGGCCACACATATAAGATCATATAATTGTTAGATATTGATGACTTGTATCGCATGTGGAGAAGTCTTCAAACAATGCTAAATCATACTTTAGGCAATGAAGTAACGAGTTGATTTTATTTGTCACGACAGTATTATTACATAGCAATATCTATATACATGCACCAATATTTATATTCATGCCTCCACCCATCGATCTTTGTAAGTCCACTGTTGATCATGAACCTCGCCGAAACGGCGCTACTTCACCAGTTCATGGACCTATTATTTCATAAATAATAGGTGAATGAATCATATTCATCTGAAAAAATTTCTGATTTTACTCCAGAAAATGTTTATGTCTTAGCGAAAGAAGAAATACAATTTATAATTTTGTTTTTAACACTCAAAATAAATTATCGAAAATTGTCTTCCTGTTGCTGACTCGACCGAGTATCGAACCTAAGGTCCTCTAAGGTACCAAATGTACCAAACTGTTGAAGATAATTGGTCGAAAAACAAACAGTCATCTTTCCTCAGTGTGAAAAAAATATTTTGTAACTAAAATAAACCGCCATTTAAAAATGCGGGATTACTTACACTCTGGGACTCTCGATGACGGATTTAGTGGAATGGCTTCAGTGGAACAGTTGATGAAACGTGCGAGTTACGTATATTTTTGGATTTAAAACAAACAATAAAATTAGAATTGGGTACTTCAAATAATATACATATCGGACCTAAAAGGTTCACTGTCGTTTGTAGATTATATTAATCGTTACGTGCAGTTTCTTTCACAATTATATAGAATTGAAAAATTTTCCTACAGTTTACAATATCTGTATATTCTGCCTCATGATAATCATACTAAACTAAAATCTCACTAAAATATGGGTTTGATTCCTATAACTACCATTAGTATTTATTCTCCAAGAATATTTCATATACAAATTACACAATCTTGTCTATTTCATTATGTCTAAGCATTTATTGTTATACATGTGACACATGCGTGGAGGTACTGACTATAGCATAGCGACATATATATACTTAACATTTAACAATACTTATATACAAGCATATGTAATGAACATACTAATAATAACATTAGAACGTTAGACGTCAAACTCAGTTCTCTGAGATGTCATCTTTGCTCAACCAACCATAGCACAGCAGTGTGTATCAAACCGAATACAGTTTGATTACATAATTGGGCCAATTCGCTAGTGTTATTACGGGTCTCAACATACCTCTATATACGTGATAAGACTATGTCAAACAATTGAGGCTACATAGTATACAGTGGACATATATGAATTCCATCTATCATTGGATATACGAGGACTATCTGTAAACCATTACAATTTACGTTTACGTCCCAGATGTAGAACATAATAAATCATCTAGACTAAACTCTGAGGCAGAAAATACGCCTTTTAATATTCAAATGTCTCCCCCAGGAAACTTTAGAGATCGTCTAAATCTGTAATCGAATAAAAAACGATCATATTTTAGTGAAATACATTTGTGCGCTAATTATAAAATGTTTTCGTATCTTATTCAATTACGAGAATTTTTTATTTTAGTAATTTTATCGTACGTTTATTTTAGACGTATCAAGTCTATAAATATTATAAATACTCGGAATCAACAAAATACTTGATACAATGTGTTTTTGTTTTATATTTTCTATATGCCAGATATTATAACAGTTTAACAATCCACTTTCTATTTAGTTTTTAACTGGGCCTTTAATCTTATGAATGTAAAAAAAATAAAATACGGTCATAGTTTGCCATACTTGGTCATGTGCCAGCTGACGTGATTCTTTTGTTGAACACTATAGACGGCAATAGGACATAATTATCCAGGATACTATACATAGTTGTAACTTTCGCAGGGGGCTGAAATTAAAGTCACTAGACGTTTATTTCTTATCAATCTATAATCTGCCTAACTTCACGCCTGTAATCTCCGACGAGGTAGACAGGTAAAAGTATAGAAAACCCCCACGTTTCACCAGTTACGTTTACGTCTCACTATGGAATAGGTGGTGAGCGTATTACCGTATCGGGGTATTTTTCCAAACCCCTCGCGACTACTGAAAAATATAAATTAGAAAGATCTAATCGTGCCCGACCCGGAACATGAACCCGGGGCTTCTCGAACAGCAGTCGCGCTTGCAACCAATATTACTAAAAAGGCAGTCGTCTATAATAGAATCGATTTTTATAAATACTTATGTTTGTAAATGCATCATTAATAACATATATGTTTAGATAAATTAAACATAAAAACGTATTTATTTAAATATATTATACGATAATTGTTAAATCCATTTAAAATGTACCGTATTAGTAAACTGGTTCCCAATGGAACCATTTCATATTGCCTAGTTATCTTCGAATCCCTTTTATTCTCCGAGTTTCTCGTCTCTTGGGACCACTAAGCGATCCAATTGAATAAACGATGGGTTGTTTAAGAAATAACACTATTTGTTTATCATAGTCTCAAAGTAAAACTGCAACTTTGTGTGCATGTCACCGCTGAGAGGCTCAAGAATATCTTTAGTATGATTTGACTCAGATACGAATTAATCATATCCATAGCTAATCTAGCTGTCGAATGATTTTAATGCCTGTGATGTTTAAGGATATTAGATAAAAATTACAGTCAGATTCAACTAATGAACGTGCCCTTTAGAACATTTATACTCTCGAGGAAATCCGTCACTAACGATCATCGCCAGTCGAACGTGCCAGGAATTGCTTAATTTTGCAAAGCACTGCGCCACCGATACCAGACATCAATTATAATTGTTTATTTGTGCGAAGTTGGTAATGCATTTATTTTACAAACGTGCCGCTTAGGTAGGTATATGACACGGTTGATGTAAAACTACCTTAATATGTACAAGACATTATGGTCATTAACTGATTTATCAATCAACTGATAAACTTCGTTTCCTTCTCAAATTGCGAAAATCATTGAAACTAAAGATCGAGCTCTGTGGCGTGCCATCGGAGGTCTATGTCCAGCAGTGGGCGAGAATAAACTGATGATGATGATGAAGAAGATCATCTACCACGCTGACCGACTGCGGTGTTTTATACTTCACACACTAATGATAATACCGTAAAGAATTCGAAAGATTGTATAGGTTGCCTGGCGATATTTTCCTTTACTTTACGTAATAGCGAGTGATTTAATTTTGTCACAAACAAATCCAAACAGGGTTCTGTATATGCGTTAGCAGACAGATCATTCCAAAATAGGTCTAACATTTGGTACCATAGCTAACGTATCAGTTAATTTACTCTTTATTGTTTAGTTCTAAGTGTAGGTGCTTAGCTACCTATTGCATATTGCAAAATATCTACCAAATACTTACTTGGTAATTAGGTAGATATTTTTACAGTACAATTTTTTTTCATACTAACAATGTGTTGCGACAGTTGTTACACAAACGCTATGTTGTTGTACAACGCTACAAATAAAAAATATATTTTAGAAAGTTATTTTACAATGAAACCCTAGAAACAGCTAAAATCGTGCAAAACGTTGAATTTTTTTAACTTATTCTTATCATTTTATGCCCCTTGCTACGTTTCTTAGCATTTATACAAATGACCTAGTTATCCATACATCTTCACCTCTTGGGAGTACCGAATCATCCGCTTGAACAAACCCTGGAGCATAAAAGTTAAGGGTAACATTTGATTGGTTCCCTCTTGTTACCTTGCCTTATTGCAGCGTTCTTTGTACAGACATGGCACACATGAGTTTTATATACATATATTATACAGTGTTTTTGAAATAAATATGTGAAAGAAGCATCTAATCAGCTGCGGATCTAATCCATTACCCCAAATTCTGATATCCATAACACAAAACTAAGAATCATAAATTTATATCGCGAAATACTGATAATGTAAAATATTTGGATATTCGTTTTATTGCGTCTCAACCTAATTTTAGAGCAGTCAAACATATCACTTAAATAAATTTATTTATGAATAAAAAAAATATGAATAGTAGTCTCTTTTACGTTATTGTTACGTGGGCCTGTAATGTCAAGATACAATTTTAGCACTTCTCTAACCTAGACATTTGTCTGCAATTAAAATTATAACATATTTATTATAGGTACTTGCCTCGTTAGTAGTGTTAAATGGAAGTGCGACTGCCGTTTCAGAGGTCTTGGGTTCAAATCCCAGGTCAGAAACATCTTCTTGAAACTCGAATTGTCTTCTTTACATTCAATACGTATCCCTCAGGAGTCTGTACGAATTGGCTAGTTATCCTTAACCTATAACATGTTCGGGGCCGCCGCGGGACTACTAAGCAATCAGATTGATGGGATCTATTACATTGTATTGCGCCATTTCGGGATAAATTACATCTTTAATACGGTGCGCAAAAAAATTAAGGCAAGAAATAACGTTATCAAGTAACATGTTTCTAAACATTTAATAATCATTAAATTTCCCGAAAAAATACTATTTTTAATATTTGTGTTATTGGACGGCCATTGTTTATTAACGAGACTATGAACACAGAAGAGAGAAAAGGTCAGGTTTTATATGTTATCGACAACATTGGAACACCAATATTATGAAAAATTACAATAATATTTAATATTATAATAAAAGTTCTCCGTAGATTAATAAAGGGTCAAAAGAAAACAAAATATTACAGATAGTGCATTTATTCATACAGCTTCTATACAACTCCGCCAAATACATACAAAACATTAACAATTTCGAGACGAAACCATAATGACAATATCTAGGTGTTAAAACTATCAAGCCATAACAAATGTAATGAATACATCTGGAATAACTGTTCGGATATTCATTCGATCATAATTTTATTAAGTATTACTTGTTAAAATCTTTTCACCCAATGGGCGTAACAAAAATGACTTAACAATTTGTGTTTCTATAAATAGAGCCTACTGTAAGCTGAATGGTCTTAAACGTAAGCACCTGAAAGCTATTATTACCGACTCAACACCTTTAGACTTTAAATCATTAACAACGGTAGAGATGACCGTGGAATAAAATATGGTATTAGGATAGAAATTATATTCAAAGATTTGCTCTGCAACGAACATTGAATTGAGCAGTTATTCAAGATATTATTCACAATAGTATGTACTTAATTGACGTACAACAGTGACGAAAGAAAGGCAGTGACCGATGTGCAAAACGGAATTACAAATAGCCTCATTATATTGACAGAAACACACTGAGCTTACGCGGCCATATTAATGAGCGTATGTTATCATTAATGACACGAGTATTGTTAAAACATCACTAACAATCAACTTCTAAAAGCTTGATTAAAACAGCAGTTTATTAGCTTTATTCTTTTTATGTTTTTGTATTCAGGTTCTTTTCTTGCAAAGCTCTTGTAGTCGTATTTTATATCCTCTTAACATTTTTCGCTCATAACCATTGCATTTATAAGTTCCATCTAGGTACTATTGGCCACGAAATGGCTGAAACAAACGTAAGCTCAATCGGTCTCCAGATTTAGCGAGTATTTAATATCAGTCCTTACTTCACACCTAACACTGTCGCCTACTTTAAACGATTATAGGTTACTGAACTATGAATGGTAAGATGAATCTAGGTGAGGTATCTAATCAACAAATAAATAAGGTAACTAAACATCTAAAGTTGCTGATACACTGTACACATTTGCGATCAATGGCGCTCAGTGTACCAACAACTTAATCCAAACTCAGCTTTAACTAAGATTACACACTGAATTTATTAGTTGCTCATACAATTTCAAGTCGAAATTTATGTTATTATGAGATCATAAATAAGTTAATCTACATTGTAAGCTGCTATGGAATATAACACGCTCATAAATTATACATAGATGTTTGAAATCAAAGTGAAATACGAAAACTTATACGAATCAGCGATATTAATACATTAATAACCAGCGAGAGAGGAATATTCAGTTTTACTGCTTATACTACACTCTTAGCGATCTTTTCACATATGAATGTTTATTAAGTAACGCTTATTATAACCGATAACCAAATAACAATCGAAAAGTAATTCAGAAACAAATGCCAAGTTAATAATTCCAGCCAGCCGTTCCGCTGAAAAGTTCTAACCCTTTCACGATCCGCACGATTTGTCCGAAAACAAAAGAATCGAAACCAGAGCGGCCGGTGAGTGGGATTTTTTCCTCATGGTTGAACGCTCGCCCTCTGCGCGTAATGTTACGTCCATTCAAAACATTCAGGATCTTAATCCTACATTTGGATGGTACTCAACAAATAAGCAAGCTTACATTGCCCAATATAAAATATATACATGTCTCTGATTATGTAATGGTAACAGTGAATACGTCGAATTAATAAGGCTGCTTTTATCCTTAACCATAATGTGACACAAGTACACTGGTATAAAAACTATAGTTGAAAAACGTTAAATTAACTGAAGAAGACCAATTTCAATCTAGTACCTGAGATTTGGTATATAATTTATTTCGTATTTTGTTCTGTTTTTTGTCATTCCATTCAATATAATAAGTTATCCGCATATTACAAATGTCAATTTACATTGGGAAACAGAAATCCAAATAATATAAATTTGAATGATTTTGTCTTGTTTCTCTCCTCTAATAGTGTGATAAAAATGCCACTAGCCAAGTAAAAATCTCCATTCAAAATAATATTTTCTGTTCATTTTACCGGAGAACCAACTGTAATTCCGCGTCAAACGCATCTAGCGAGCAAATAAAAGGCCCTGGGATGTGCAGTCTGATAGAGAATAGCAGGTACACCGCTATTCCCCTCCGAATTCACTATTGGATATTGTTACAATTGCATTTTGTTGTGGCAGACGTTCCAATTTTCCAGATCGCATCTGAAAATCCCTTGTTTTATTTGTTCACGAGACGGTCGAAGAAGTCAAAATTTTTGCCGAATATAAATTTCGTTCGACGGATAATCCTTTGCACATAACACGATAAAAGAATTGAAAGAACCGACGTGCACTAACGAAAACACAAGCAAAACGTTCAAACAATAAAAATTCACATTGTACCGTTTTTAAAGCGACCAAAAATATTTTCAATGTTTATTTATCGCTTTTCACTGTTAATCAATTACAAGCGAACGTTCATCAAACGGAAAAACCGCATTCAAATGACGAACCTTCCAATTATCAAACTTCCAATTCAAACGTTGTTTACAGACCCGAGCTCGTGCTCATATCACGTGTGCGTACATTTTGGATGACCTCGTTGCAAACAACTTCCTAAAACTTTTTGAGGTTAGATTACAAAATTAACGACATAAAATATTTTGAGGAATAGTCGGATTTCCTGTTACATTATGGAATGCATTTTGATTGGTAAAACCACAAACAGAACATAAAAAACGAATTGGTTATTTGGATGGATTTTAATGGTGACCCCATTAAGTGTGCCTTCTATCGACCATAATGATTTGTATTCCAAAGTATATAAATGGTAACGGTATTAGCAAAAACTAAAACACTAATAATGTAAGTCTAAATGTTACACGACAAATTGCACCGGATGATAAAATACGTATTAATAATTACTCAACTTCAAACACACTATAGTAAGCAGAGTTTTATCTTCGCATCCGTAAAAATATAAAAAACAAATAGACGCCAAAGATTTTTTGTAGGCTTTGTCCTATCGTATATAATGATTACTATATTAATATTACTAGCTGATAGATCGATTAAGAAAGTACGTATCTCGCGCGGATATTTATGTATTCCTGAATACAAATTCTTCAAATAACTAGAGTTACGAGTATTCATGAAATCAATATTGATGTTCCACTTATCTTAATGGGGCGCTGCGGTTTACTTCAATGGAAAGTACTTGCTAATGCAAATTTCCAACAACTTAAAGGTACTCTAGTAGATTTGAAGAAGTGTAATAAGAAATTTCAAGTATTTCTTTCCGTGGGAATATTGTTAAACTTTTCTGGCCCTCGAAAAGTTCCTAAACTTCCCTTGTACACTGCTAAAGCAATAAATTTTAAAGTTTAGATTCTAAAGCTATTTTCAATTTCAGCTTTATCCTTTAGTAAACCCGTATAGTGAAGTACTGTTGAATATTCAACTTCTACTCGCGTTATATTATTTTAGCTAGGTGTTCTACTTCAGCTTGAATGTTGTTAGGTGCCCTATTGACTATTGACAAGCTTCCGGTTTATAAGGTGTACAGTTGATGAGCATGAAGTTTCCCAATAGATCCAGTGCGCAATCCTTCTCCCGGCGATTAGACCGCGTTCCCAGCGCTATGAACGCCATTCGCGCTCAGAGGGATCGTGTTGAATTCGTCGTCCAGATCCTCGGTTTTCCTGTTGAGAAACAGTAAGAATTAAGAGATAGTAAACATTTGACACCACATCATAAAATAAAAGCATTTAGCAGATTCGTCACGAAATAACCTAATCAAATTTTCAATCAATGATCTTGCATTAAGATTCTCTTACTACTAGATCAAGAGATACTTAGTAAATATCAGATAAATTTATATGTGTGATGTAAATCAAATAATATACTGCCAATAACAGTTTGATCTCACAAAGCCTTAGAACGAAAAAGGTCGCCGGTAAGTACGTAATTTGTAACAAGGTAATTATAATAATATGGACTATACATCGCATTAATTAAACATATAATTAATTACAAATAAGAGATATTTGAGATTTTTACATCCAAAGATATTAAAGTGAAGACTTCATATTTTTTGTCACATCAATTTATTCTTAGTTTCACAAATAAATATCCCTTTACACTGTATAATCCAAATTACATTTTGAAAAGTAACCCCTTTAGAAAAGTTCAGGTTTACTGTCATCTAAAAATATTCTTTTAACAATAAAATCAGGCCAACTTTAAAAAATCTACTTAAATTTGAATGACATCAAACGCAAATTACATTAATGACACCCGGAATAATCTTAGGGAAACAGCCCGTGACGTAACAGTACCGTCGTCTTTCATCAACAAATCTTTATGAAATAACGAGATCCCTCAAATTATAATTTGCGGTAATGAAATGAAGACGCTTTGAATTTAATCTGCTTAGAGAATCCTTTCGAACCCGTAATTAACTGAGCCAGGGCTGGCGACGACGCCACCTGCGGTCTCCGTAATGACACCGGCGCAAGTTGGCAGTAAGGAGATTGATTAAAAACCTAAATAGTCAGCCATAATTTTCTCACTTTATAGTTCAGGTGGCTAAGCTTTAATGTTGCGCAATTAGGGAGCGTTTAAGGTCAACAGGACAGCTATTAGTGGTAGGGTTCACCAAATATTAATTGGAAACTAAGACATCCTCAAACTGTAAAAATCAAATAAAGTAACAAACAACCAAGATTCCCTAAAAAAAATATAATTACAAAGAATAACCTCCGTGGAATATTTGAAATACACGTACGCTTCAATTAGGTCAAAGGTGCGCCAATATTAGCTCGCAAACATACTGCGAGGGCGAAATTGAACGCAATATTCATTACAAACACGTTTGATTTCTGATAGATATTTTTATTTGAAGAATGAAACATATGAGCGGCCAAAATGAATTTGGAATTTTTAGGCGATTTGTTAGGTTGCAGTTGATAGATACTTGCAGGTTACTGTTCATAAGAAATAAATTCATTTTAATGATTTAAGTAGCATTTTTTAGCTGCGACTTTGAACCATCTAGTAAACTTGACCTTTCAAAAATCCAACCAAGTAAATTACCCTCGTCCAGACATGTTGCTGAACACATCCAGCCAAATTGAATTGTCGTTAACTCGTGTTGTTTGCAATTGTAAATTTATATATTTCAAGACAGATAAAATATTCGAAGCTATGTCGAGTAACCGAATATGTCATTATGTTTTAGACAGTTACTATATCATTTTACAGAAAAACAAATCCAATAGTTCAAATTGTATAACATGATATTGAATTCTAATCCTACATGAATCCTAATCGTTAAGCAATTTATTTTTTCCTTTTAGTCGTATAGCTTGAAATCGCATCGGTATGACAATGCGCTAAACTTTTAATACAGTTTGCCGCTCAGTAATTAACTCAATATCTAAAGTAGGGTAAGGCAAATACTTAACTAACAGCGTATGTTTAATTTAACATGAATATTCTAGTTTTACTGTATCCGTTTACTATACCGTCGATATCGGAGACAGCGCTGCAAATGTTGCCAAAACAGTTGGGTAGAAAAATATAACATATTAAAAAATTTGCTACTATTTTCTACGTAAACATTGTCAACCCTAAGTGTTTCAAAACTCCAACTGTAGTTCTAATCTCCGCAAGAAGACGGACTGGACTACGCAACAACTTTGACATTCTGAATTAATGTTAAGGGCTCCGTTGCTTATCAACGTCCTACTTATTAAAACTTGAACCTACGACCTTGTCCTTAGACTTCATTGTATATTTACGGGTTCGACAAAATTGTAGCAGTTTCTATTCTTTATTATCATAAAAAATTTACATCATTCTTATATCCCTTCGACTAGCGAATATTGTTAGACCATCAGCCTGATATATGTATATCAGCCAATATTTCATCCATCCATCCTTCCATCCACGCCATTTAAGCGCGACTTCCCGCGCCCTTATACGAGTACGTTGACCAACTGCTGTGTCGTATCTTTATACTTGTCCTAAGTAGGCAATTTTTGTGTATTTTTTTATTTGCCTATAATACAAATTGACTTTACTCATTGGAGACTCTCCACATTAGGTACTGTTTGAATCCAGTTTATTGTAGATATATTGCATATATATCAAAATTTATGGGTAATTTAAACACAGTTTTTCTTTTTTATGATGAAAACGGTACACAGCCTACATCCGTGCACCCTGATTCTGCCAAATTATTTCCAGTTCACTGCACCAAACTGATTTACAAAATTGAAATATTCCATTTTTGTAATACTTAAATTCTGTAATATTTCAAATTTACTTGAAGTTCATATTTTTGTTATTTTGTTATTCTAATCTAAATTCAAAACATTTTACCTATATTAAATTCTACTAAAATATTCTATATGTTTATATTTACGATATAATCAAAAGTTACTAAATTACAGCAACCAAAATGATAAATTCATTTCAGTTTCTTGTATTACATTATTAACTTTACACTATCAAAACATTACCTTAATATCTGTTATCTAAGTTTCTTAGAAGTCATTTTTCGTACTTAGGCAATTTCTTACACAATAGCTAGATATTACTGAAACAAAGCAATAATTTAAATTTATTCCAGATGTAATTATGTCTCCGTTCAATTTCCTTCTTTTCAATTCAGTAAACTTAAGTATTCTTTTAAGTGTCGAACCATCAAAAATTCTGACTTTAAAGTACTAAAAGTCAATTCGAAAGTTACAAAACAGAAAATCTACTCTCAAAGTATATTTTGTACCTGTATTTTTTCCAAAGACGCTTTTAGCTAACGATAGTTCTAGTCGCCGGAAGTATCATTTCCTGGTTTCTCCCAAGTCACTAATGGCCAATCCGCTGTCTACACGACAAAAGACACTTAATAATTAAAACAAAGGAAGCTCAGGTAAAATATCCATGTAGGAAACAACGTTTAGAATTATGTAGATTAAACTACAAATATTGCATTTGCGCTTAGTTCTGTTGTCATTTCCTTTTATATCATATTAGTCGAAGTCCGATATTTTACGCAACGAATATAAAGTCATACATATAACAAGGAATGAAGTATTTTGTTTAAACTATCAGTGACTGATTATTGCACATGACCGTTTTTAAATCAAACCAACTTTTACATAAGCAAAAGCAATTTTCCTTAACTGTGTCAATGGTTTGGCAAGTGGCCCGTTTCAGTAGTAACCGGTAAACTACAGTCTTTATTCGTTAAACAAAACCAGAGTCACTATATACGAGTCGACAAACACAAGACTAATGAAGTGTTTCGAACATGTTCAGGCAATCGTAAATGTTGGCACTGGTTCAACAGATCACAATAGCAATAGGTACTGTGATTCTCGTTGCACACATTAAAATAAACGGCCCTTTCAGGAAGCGATCAACGATCACACCGAATTGTTGGATTACCTAACATCACGCCTGTTATCCCAGAACAGGTAAACAGAGGAGTGCAGTACACCCCCACGTTTCAACGTCCTGCCGATCAACAGTGTGCTTGCAATCAACACGACCAACGATACAGTCAATTGTTGGATTCCAAACAAAAGCTAACATCTGGGGTTACCGTTATTTAGAATCTATTAAAATAAACATTTACATTCCATCCCATTTAAATCAATACTTATATAAATAATTAAGGAATTATATAATATGAGAAGTAATGTAAAAGAACTATTTAGACAAAAGCCATTGGGGGCAGTAATATAGTCTTTCTAATATCTATAAAAAAATACTCGTACGAAGATGTACTTAGGCTAATACACAATGTACCTACAGATAATGATCAGAGGTTCGACGCCCTCCTAAGATAATATCCTCATTAGGTCAAAGAATTATTGTATTTCCTCCGCCAATTACAAACAATGATTATCGGTGTTATTATATGCACCATGTCTTGACAAGCAAAGCGACTTTAAAAAATACCTGAATTATTTCACAAGATTGTTCATTCTGATTTTGATATAGACTTTGTAAAACTTGATAAGACTTCGATAAACATTTGTGCAATAATATTTGTAATAAAATTGTACATGAGACTCATCTGATTCAAATTTGTTCAAACAATTTACCGTAGAAAGTTAATATTAATACATGCCAGCAGAAAGTGACTAACAGCTGAAAGCTTCCACTAAAAGCACAATATGTTTAGTGGTTCGGAGTATAATTTCGTACTTCCAACCATGTTTACGCTTAAGGTCCGTTGTCATCATATATTTTGATAGATGAAATTTAGGATAAACTTTAAAATAAAATTGTCTGCACAGAGATTTTCGCTTTTCATGTATGGAAAGTCGAAAGTAACAGTTATCATTTAACTTTTTAATCATAAAAAGGTAACATTTTATACACTTTTCCTGTCGTAATCTAGTCAGCTAATCAAATAGAATCATTGATTCAAACAAAATGATATAAAATTGACCGATAGCAATAGTTTATGTATTCATGATTGATTATTAAGACGGCTAAACTGACATATGTTGTTCGGGATAGCCCCTCTAGATCCGGACCTATATGACTGGCCCGTTGGTGCAGAGGTTAGTGAACCTGACCGTTGCGTCGGGGGTCGTGGGTTCGATTCCCACCCAGAATAAATATTTGTGTGACGAGCACAGGTATTTGTTCTGTGTCTGGT
>DWEJ01000741.1:0-15146 GCA_018245835.1 Mysoria sejanus stolli
CTCCGCATTCCGCCAATCGATGCGACATTAGGGCGATGGCCAATGTCAAGGTTGCATTTGTTATGCGCCTCGCATACGTTTATTGTCTATTCCCTGCACTTAGTTTTGCAAATTTGGTTTCGGGCGTCTTCGTTTTCGTGCGGTTTCATTTGGACAAAAAATATATCATTACTCGTGTTTCATCGGCTAAGGTAACTTCTGCCTATCGCTATAAAACCTTCATTTGGTAAATTAACAATTCGAACCTTAAAAAGTATTTCTCCGTGCTCTCTGCCTACCCCATAAGGGACCTGGCGTGAAAATATGTATGTATATAAAGCAAAACACATGAAAACCAATATCACGTAACTGAAAATAAACTTTATGAACATATCATTGAGAACATCACAAATGCATACATCATACAGAATGTGATTTAGAAATCGAAATCGTATGCGATCAGTCGGTAGTGCTGCTAGAACTGTAATAACCTATTAGAACATCATGATGATATATAGACTTTCGTTAGACGGTGTGAACATTTGTATGTAGGTGATGGTGTTATGGATGGCGGCAGGCGTCGATAAACCTCAGCGATAAGGGCGAGGTCACGGTTATCAATGGAGGCATCTCCATACGCGCATCGCGGCCGGCCACGACATCTCGCGCCCATTCACTATGAAGACACCCCCGGCCCGCGCCCACCCGCCACCCTCCGCGGTGCATCCGTGCAACAAGTTAGCGCACAGTTTCCGTCTTGTAAGGAGTCCGCAAGACGAATGCATCCTACGAGCCGCGCTACACAACTTTACTCAATGAAACACTACTGCATTCTGTCTAACCGCACGAAACATTGAGCAAAACATTCTTTCTCTCAAGAATGCGCTTTGACATTTCTCTTCGTGGAAAAATCTGTATCAAACTGAAGTTTTGGATAAAACGGCGCGCAAAACCAAATCGTAAACTAATCAGTTAATTGAGTGTATTAGTATTTTTAGTGAAATGTGTAATTATAATTATCGTGACATACAGTCTACTGGCGCGTGATGATGGCGCGGCTCGCGTTATTCAAATAGAGTTCTCGTAAAACACGGCGGTTCAAACATATTTTCAGCTCGGTGATGCCCAATTAAATATGGATGTGATTGAAAAACGTGTGTCCGGTAACGAGCGTGTATATAATTGGTGGGCGGCGGTGGCAGGCCCGGAGTGACCCAGTTGCGTTGCCCGGCGACCCGGGGCTCGGCCCCGCCAGGCTCGCCCGTCCCGCGCCGCCCTCCCACCCCGCACTAAATAACCTGCCCGAAAGCGACACCTTAACAAAGGTCGTTCAACCATCACGGGCTATTCGCTCCTAGGATTTTCACCTACGACCTACGAAACATGCACCCCTAGAAAGTACTGAAAGACCAAAGCGGATCCTATATTTCAGTTAGGTATTTACCCGATGTACAGATCCCGTCTTCTATCGGGACACCAACATAAGCATTAGCGCCACCTGACACATTTCCCTCGAAAATCTATTAACGCAATGAAAATAAAAAATGCAAAGAAATGTCATTGTTCTTTTATAAAGCGAAATAGAAAACCTGAGAGCGAATAAACTTAATTGTTATAAGCCGGGCACGCGGGCTGGCGCCCCCGGAGATACCCGGAGGGCGGAGGGAGACAGAACTGAGCTGTGTTTCTCCGAACTTGTGCTAAATTTCACTTTCTCTGAAGACGTTGTGCGTAGTCTTAACCGCCCACTTCACCCCCGCCCTAGCATGAAACTTTACAAAATAGTTCAAATACTATCTCCCAGTCAGCCAGGCAAGTTATGAAAGATTGCGATAAAGTACTAATTACACTACTGTATAAAACTAGTAGTTTGTATCTGGTTGTTCAGCTTCAGCGGCAACGGCCGAGCACGCTGTACCTGGCAACGCATAGCTCGTTCTTTGTGACGTCGTTATCTTGGCGAACCCTAACCGAATAAAGCATAAAAAAATGTACGACAAAAAAAAGTCCTTCCACTCACAAAAACCCTACTGCCTCCTCGTCCTCTGAAGTTATAAAACACTGAAGGCGGGCGCACCGAGCGCGGGGCTCGTGGCCTCTATAAGCGCCAACTTTTAAACTGAAATTGCTCTTTGTTCCTTCGACTCTAGGGTCGGATTGGCTCGTGCTCGGCGCGCACGAAAGTCTCACAGCTGAAAGGCGAGCACACGAGCGTAGAAGCTTTAAAGTAAAATGAAAGCCGACTCACTCTTAATTCACTCGCACATGGACGCCGCGTACACGAACGTCGATAGCGCCCCCAGTCGCCGCCCGCCCCCACGCTCCAGGCATAAATAAGGGGGGCCAACTCCGCTTAACAAGAGCGTCAGCACCCTCCCACGCGGCCCCGCTAGGGGAGGGGGCGGGGGGGCTGCGGCGAAGGACGAATTAAGGAGATGAGAGAGCACACGCTCTCGAGACGCCAAACATCGTGCCGCTCCAAGAATTAAGCTTGAACTTACGGTCGAATGTCATTTTTGTCTCATTTCTTTTTCTAGCAATATGATAAACTTTATTTTGTATTTCCTTTGACAACCATGGCGATGTCCCATACTTTAGACACATGTTAAATGTTTAACATTTTAGAAACCTTTGTAATGAATATACTCGACAGAGCACATATGCTGTCGTATGTCGTATATGCTGTCGTATAAAGCAATATTTCATACAAGCTAAGTAGTGCTTTGCTTATGATTCGTATTCAGATACCTAACGATAGCAGATGATATAATCTTCCAGAATTCCTTCGAGTACCCTCCCTTTATTATAATATTTTGTGACGAACGAAAAGAAACCACTACATTCAGTCCTGGCGGTACAGACGGGCTGCGAACTCGTGACGTCACCGTTGCGTTCCTCAGCACGTGAGTCGCGTCGCTACATAAATTACAAACTATACCCCGCTCGAGTTAGGGTTTGTTTTCGGCGGAATTGCTGGTGCTCCTTTGTCTTGCTGATGTTACCCAAGGAAATTGCTCCTTATTTCACGGTGCATTAGGTTTAGTTTAGCTGGCGGGATTGTAATATTCTTGGATCGAGGGTGGGTATAAATTTTCCATGGGGGCAGACGGGGCGACGTCGCGCTAGGGCGCCGCTGAGTCACGGCGGCGTCGGCGGCGGCGGGCGCGGCGGGGGGCACATATTGTAAGTATCTACCACTCACATGTCACAAAGTTTTCTCCGCATCGGGAAACTTTGTTAACGTCAACCGAGCACGTGGCCTTCGCCTATATTATATACCTATGTACATAATTGCTTCGGCGTTTCCCGCGCTCATGAGAATTCGAACTGAAAGTGTACACTACAAAATATTGAATGTAACCGATGTATTCAAATGTGACAATACGTTTTATGTATAGTGAGAATTGAAGTAGGAATGGTAATGAACCTGGTCATTCTTGTTGAAACAATTAAAGTGCGCTGTTTGAATGTATTTAAAATTCCAGTAATACGCACCGGGCCAGCGTGGCGGACTGTGGCCTTAACCCTCCTCATTCCGAACTCGAGGTTGATGCTCATCAAGCAAAGCGACATAACTCAATCGTTTTAAAACAATGAAGTTATGAAGCCGGAGCACTGGATTGTGTTATTGTGTAATATTTTCAGCGCCGACCGTAAATAACGCACGTAGATAGCAAGCGACGCGGGACAGCGGACCGTCACCTTGAGACCTGATAACGTTCTTGTGATAACGTGATACGAACGTCTCGCTTACAACACCGCTGTGAAGTACGAACACAACTTTGTTAACAATTATTCAATAATTATCCAATTAAAAATAAGAGCGACTGGCGATCGGTAGGTCCAGGGTTCGAATACCGGGTCGGCAACTATTAGGTTTCTATAACTCAGTAACTTCTTTCTATTAGTGACTCAGTCTATATGTGCCCGGTGTATGCTCACCACCACCGCTCACCACCTATTCAACGGTGGGACGTAAACGTAACCGGTGAAACGTGGGAGTGTATTAGACTCGTCTGTCTACCTGTTCGTGGATTACAGGCATGATTTTAGTGTTTTTAATATTACACACGATTTTGCATGATGGTATGTATTATGTACAATACCATTAGTGATGGTGAATCTTGAAGAGAACTAACTGCACTCACAATCAGTGGAATTCAACTTCTATATAAGATGACGAACAATTGGAACAATTTTTATATTCTCCTCGTGTCAAGATTTTTTATTATGACTCTAATGAATTTACTTCTTTTGAAATTTTATTTTCGATGTGCATTTTTGACAAATACTTTATTAAAATATTGAGCTTAATATTGACATGTCATAATGTGTATAATATATAAAAAACTTATACAATAAATGTATATTATAAATAAACGTAATCTTAGATGTATACAAAAAAAATTAAAACACTTTTTTACTGTTGTTATTTATTATACATAATACGTGAAGATCGTAAGGACTGCAAAAATAGGGATATATTTTATTTTATGTCATACGAATAGAGTCGTAATCTAGTAGTATTCGCCTTAGTGGATGTCTGAGGCGTCCGCCTGCGAACGAGCGGCTACAAAACTGAGCTCTCATGAGTTTTCAATTACATTATGTACAGAAATAGCGCGGCGGGGGTGCCAGGGATCTTATATACTTCCCCCACCCTTCGCGAAAACTCGCGGCTTCAAAGCGCGGGAACGACTTTTCGCGCGTAAACTTATCGAAGCTCGCCTGACGCGACACTTTTCTTAGCGGAGCTTATGCGAACGACGTCGTTGCTGAAATGAAGAGAAAAAATGCCTCAATTCAACCTTTTGCATTATCAGCGCATTGCGTTAGCACAACTCAAGTTGCGCCATTTGATATATGTATTTATGTTCGAATGTAGATGGCGTTAGTAGTAGTACTTTCATGTTCAGAAATTTCTGTCCAAATTTAAAATTGATTAATTTGTTTTAGAGTGTATTCTGGCACATAATTTGAAACCTAAAATAATATTCCCAACTCCGGATTCAGTTATTTCAACAATACAAGCGATCCCAACGAGACAAAGTTTAGAAGCGACCCTTGTGCAGTCCCACAAACGAAGGGCCCGCGCCCGAGGGAGCGCACAAAGATCGACCCTCTGAATTTGGTAATGGGCTCCGTTAACCCAGCCAACTCGCAGATTAGGGTACTTTCTAACATTCATACATTCTCCGTACATCATTCAGTTATCAGTTTCGTTTGATGCTATACAAAAATGTCAAGAAACTCATTACGACTTAAGTACTAATCGATTAACCAATAGATAGAGAAGGTCAATGCTAGTGGTGGTGGTATGGTATGATGGTAGCAATGAATGATGGTGAGTCTGGTGTGGCGTGGTATAGTGGCGAGTGGCGTTGCTGCTTTGCATAAGTAATGACCAGGCACCCCCGCCCGCGCCCGCCCGCCCCCGCGCTAGGCCTATCGATTGCGGCGGCGCGAGGGCGGGCCGCATCGTCGTAATTGTCACAGAGAGCTGAAACGCGCTCCGCCCTCGCAATATCGACCTTACTACCCCCGCATAGACCCCATTCTGCTCTGGCGGTGCTCTCCGATTGAATACCAAATGCGTTATGGTACGCTCTAAGTTTGGAGGCTGCCCATAATAGAGCCTTCGAAGAGTCTATGACAGAGCTTAATTAGACAGGCGCGATAGCAACAAATGGATTTTACTTGTTCCTATGTTTCGGCGCGAATTAAACTGTGAGTCGAAATGAACTATTTAAAATTACGCTTCGGTATTGCCGTTATATTTTGTTAACGTCGTTGTTGGAAAGCTCAATTTAGCGAATTCCAAACACGTGATTAACAATTAGAGTATTTAAGTCTGAGTTTGCTGTAAATAGGATCAAAACCAGACGTTGCTAGTTCAGCAAGTTGCCATTCGGGCTTCCAAACGCAACACGGCATACTATAACAGCTGCAAAGCGACTAAGTTAGAAAACGATTCCGTGTAGACTCGCGCGGCAGAGCGTGGTGCGGCGCGTCGCATGTATTAATAGTGTACGTCTAATCGAGCTCTGTTTTTTAGCGCACCAGCAGCGACGAAAGTATGGTGAAAGTGTCCGCGGACGTCACACGCGCACGCACACACGCGCGCCGCTCGCCGCCCGCCGCGTCTCACTCCGCGGCGGTTGCGACACGCGCGGCGCGCCGCCGCCGATACGCCGCGGCCTCTCTCGACACGTTCGGTTACCCAATACAGAAATACTTCACGCAAGCGCTTGACTCAACGCCGCCGGACACTGCAACATCTCTAATGTTTCCAACGTGTCCGCTGGAACAGAACCCGCGACCCCGCTCGATGCGTGTGCTCTGTCTCCACTGCACCGAACAGGGGCGTACGCCAGTCTTTAACTAATTGATATACGGGCATCTAGTTATTGTATGCGGGCGATCATTTGCGAGTAGATCAGATTAATTCCTCAGCATTTGCGAGATGACAAGATATCTTCCAATCCGCAGCATGGCATACTATGACCTTAACCCTTCTCATTTTGAACACCCATGTCCAACGATGGAACAGGTCGGTTGATCATGATGACGATAAATCTGGAATATTTTAATGTCTGATAAAGCGCACAAGTTAACAGCTGGACGCACTGAGGCGGCCTGGGGAACAATGGCGCGTCGAACGTCACAGTACTCCGGTGTTGCAGGTCATCGCAATCGTCGCGAACGGTTAAGAAACCACCATTGTTTGCTGACTAAATGACATAACGAGGGAATAAATATATAATGGCATGAAAAATTATTTATTAAAAAAAACAGTCGAGTTAACCTGGTGCATATACCGAATCGGATAGATACGAAACGAGTAATGCTGTACCGAAAACATACGTAAGTTAATTCGATGTACACTTATGTACTGGGATCGGCCCGATTAGTTCAGTACACCTGTAAAAACACACGTGACTTAATTCGCTATATCAACTAGAATATATCCGAAACTATTGACTTTATACCAAAAACACCTGTGAAATTCACTCCTAAATAATTAGTAGCGCTATATTAAAACCATACGTGACTTAATTCGGTGCATACTTTAACTCGAATTGGTTGGAACACACGTGAATCAATTCGGTTCATACATTAACTGTAATAAGTCAGAAATTGGTAACGTTATCCGAAAACACACGAACGAATCCCGAATGCGAAAGTGCAGTCACAGTACAATAAAAGAACAGTAAAACAAGTCGAGGTAGCGTGGGACGTCTGACCACAGCTTGAGATTAGATTAAACTAAGATCAATTGTAGTTCATTCTTACTGTGGTCACGGTGCTATCAATGGGCACGATCTTAAGATCAAGGACCGAAGCGATAGAATCGCGCGGCCAGCTGCCGCCCGCGCGGGACGCACAGATCAATTAATTAAGCGCGAGATGAAAAGGAAAACGGCGGCCACCGATCAGCTGATTTCTGATGCGTGCGTACTGTACACAATTATCCTATCGCGTAGCGGTTATATTTTCAACCCATTTTGAGACACTTTTCAAACATGTTCAAATCCATTTATATGGAAAAATATAATATTGATATTATGCCTACAATGTTTTTTTAAATGAAATGTATGAATTTAAGGCTACCCGAAAGTTAAAGCAAATATGTTTATTTGCAACAATAGCATAGTTTATTTCATAAATGTATGTCAGGTACAATACTAGTATTTAAACTAAAATTCAAACATAATAAATACATTGAAACTTGATAATTGTCATAAAATTTTCTAAATACATTTAATGCAATAATACCATTAATTAATTAATAAATCTCGTATAACAAGGTACACTGTGGTATTTTACTAAGCAATGTTATCTTTGCTTCGACGGGGTACAAAAAAAGCGAGCCGATGACGTCACGAGGTCGGCGGGCGGGCTGGAAGAGATTAGAACTGTGGAGGAGGCAGCGGGCGCGGGTGGGATGGCTGACGCCTTAGCGCCCCTACCACGGACCCACTGACAACCTCACTGCGAACTCGAAACGAATTCGATGACAATGGTTAACAACGTAACATTACGGCATTTCCCCCAGGTTTGTGGAGAACAGTGCCTTTATACCACACCTCTATGCCACACGTATAGAGTGGGAGACTTACCAACGTTTAATATTTGTAAATTTAAACTTTGTTTTGACATAAACTTCATTAGCCTCTTTTCATCATATGCCGCTAGGATGTAATTAGTACACTCGGTTGTGAGTAATAATGAACAAAATAAGTAACATTTATTATAGTAAATCTTGGTGAAGGGATTTATAAATCATTAAGTGTCCAAATGTTTTGATATGGCCACTCCTTATTTATTAAGAAGAGACCTGATGGCTCTAAAAATAACATTTCAGTTATGTATTTATGTTGATGAAATATAATATGTTAAATATAATAATAAATTTAAATAATATGTAACTTGTGATGAATCATTTACTTCAAAAAGATTTCCTCTTGCTAATGATATTTACTACAGCTTTAAAAGTCCAATACGAATAATACATTATTGTATATTGATTTAACAAGTCTGCTACAAAATAATTCGTCAGAAATATATTTACTTGAGAACATTTTAATTGTAGATACTACAGTAAATAAATTTTGATTCGAGTTAAATTCAAGTTCGGCGGGAGAACAAATAATGTCGCCTCCTATTCCATGTAGCGTATACCTTAACTGATGAAACTCTGTCTATTACATCGGGGAAATATAAGTGTAATGTTATGTTGAATTCGAGTATAGTGTGAGAGCAAATGGTAGCTACCCTCGTAGAGACACCCCGGGGTGAGCCACCCCTGCCTCCCCGTACGGCGTGTTGAGACCTACACACTCGAACACTACATTACGGTAATTATCCAATTATGATAAACTCTTATTTATTAACGACCCCTCGACTTTAACAGGAAGAATACTCCTAGACTTCGAAGAGACGGAATCTTTTCACGTAATATTTTACGAGGACGTTCTTCAAATATTTTTATTTGGAATCAAGCAAACAGCAACGAGCGCAATAAAAAAGTCGATACATTGAAACAATTTTTTTATTATAGATAGGCAATGATAGACATGTATCATGATGTTAAAAATACTATATTATGATTAAGTTTAACTTATACGTGTAGGATTCATGAAAGATTCCACTTATGTAAAGGTTTAAGCTGGGCTTACAATGAGACATATACAACATATGCGATATTTCAGTCGCTACAAACATCACGCGCTAAGTCACATTGCGTGATCAAGAACGAACATGTTCTAAGTCCTACATATGAGAAGAGCGTGGTGAATGCAGAAGAAGCAGGTATGTATTTCGGAGTCCACGCTCTTTATCTATCCCGTTGTAGATCTAACGTGATGGTATGATAATGAATACAAGGTATTCTTCTATCAACAACAAAGATAGTGCAGGTTTTCATATCATACACGTAAACAGCAATACTAAATAATGAGAATCACTAAAACGTGCAGCTCCCCCTCGCGGCTGATTACGGGACTTCGAAATAAGAATGAATTTTTAATGAATCCCGCCCGCCGGGCGACTCCGCCCCCGCCAGCGCTACGCACTTAGAAGATTAGTCCCAAGAGCTTTCTACCTAAATGACTAACAACCTTCTGTAGCAGGTCAAAAGAGAAATTCTTTTATGATATTAACTCAAAACCGATCTTTAGTTGGGAAAAATCCACGCGAGAACAAAGGCAAGCGAGCAATAAGATATATTGGATTTTCCAATCATCCGTCGCTATTCTTTTGGATAGAAACGGGGATAATGCGTTATAGGTGGAATATATATTTTGAATATATACTTTGAATATTAATTTTCATGTACAACAATGAAACACGATTTCAAATGTCGTTATAAGTTTTGATTATAATACTCTTAAATTAATGCAGAATCATATTGGCAATAACTATTTATTAAATTAAAAAAAAAAACAAATTTTTGAAAGATAGAAATATGTGTAACCCAAAGCTCATGTTAGAAAATATATGAACACATTAAAAACAATCTCATTGAACATCAATAAAAGCAATAAATTTTTATCATATGAAATAAACAAACAACGTAGTGAGTGGAGCGATGCGTGAATCCATCAACGCGAACAGGTAGGAGAGCGAAACGAGCCAAAAGCAATAAAAGATAAGGCGGCGACCTCGGTGCAGAAACAATGTAAATAGAGTTTTATAGTGTAAACAAAAAGAATATGGATGTGTTGTTACGCGGCGCTACGTCACAGCGCGTCACGGGCGCCACGTCACGGCCGGAAGTCCGCGCTAGATATATCGCGTAGCCTCACGCGGGTTCAATGTCGAGCTATCTATCGGCCATCAATCAGCAGCCGATAGCCGCACGGGCCGCGCCACGCCGCCCACGCACCCACGCACTGCACCCGCGTGCCGCCGCGGCCACTAACTATAATTACCGTTAGATTACCCAACGTCACATGTTTACGTAACTTCGCTCATTATGAGCGCGCTAATCGATCTTTATTGATTGGGCGTGCGAATCTAATAGGTTCATTGCAAATGCATATGTGTGGTATTGTTGCCGCTCGAATTAAGTGTTGAGAGGTTTAGCGTTCTGTTACCCAGTTAAATATAGTAAGTGAACATCTTGAGACATCCTCGCACGCGACCACTCAATCCCAACATAGCCCGTGGTGTTTTTGTAAGCAATTGAAAAACGTATTTTTTGCGGAAATGTATACAAAACTTGAATATGAACGGAAGAACCAATAAAAATAACAAAAACAATCGCAGCAAAGCTCACTATACGGCGAGCACGTCAATGAACAACATAAGTCTATTTGCAATTCAACGAGTGATACACAAAAACATCGGAGTCGATGTGGGCGTTTGTAAAGATCGAGCGATCGGCGCGCGGACTAGTATTGGGAAAGTTGAGTGGCGATATCTCGTGCGTGACAAACGGCGGCGCGGCGGTGGCGGCGGCGGTGCTCGCGGCGGTAGCGGTGCACGCGGCGGTAACGCGGCCGGAGCAAGGCCGGCGCTGTTTACAAACTTCCGTGACGAGTGCGGACGCTGTCACCGGCCGCGTTCCTCGCACACCTCTACGCAAATAATGGCGAGCCCTCCGCTGACATTGTCCCACTTACGCCGCCCGCCGCCCGTCTGCACCCGAGACACGATCGCCGATAGACTGATGGCTGATATGTCATCTACGAACGACGAAACATTGCACCGCGCTCCTTGTCGAGGCGCGAGGTCGTTATCCCGGTACCCGTTTACGTAACGAATGTTAATACTACATCGTAGCCGCTCATTGACGCGGCGCCAAAGTTTACCAAATAAGACTATTTTCATAATTATGGTCATATTGATATTGTATAATGTAACAAATATCACGATTTTATTCCACAAATAACATGTAAAACAAAAAGCTAGCAAGTAACAAATGCGATCTTATTAAAGGATTTGCGAATGCTATTCACTAGAGATAACGTTAGAGGATTCTATTCTTAAATTTCAAAGCAAAGCAACCCTTGTGTTCGGCGTGCCCTGCGAGGGGTGGCGAGGGGTGGCGAGGGGTGGCGAGGGGTGAGTGCATAGGGGTGGCCCCTACCCCTGTAGTGCAGTAGGCGCGTAGTAACTGCAATAACGGAGCAGTGAAAGTGTCGCGGGAAGGTTCAACCGTCAATGGGTGAAGACGTATTCCCGCACCCCGCCGTCTTCAGCTCAAACTTGTAGTTAATAGTAAGATATTCGGATAAGCAACACGTATGCTCGCCTCCTGAACTGCGCGCCGCGACCTCCGCACTTTGCACTGCGAGTATTGACTTGTTTCACAACTTATAAAGACCGCTGAATACGCGTGTCAGTTCATTACGTTGACCGTACGTACACGGAGCGATGTAAGATCAATTGGATCTAATTCAGAATACATAAATCTTTAGCACACGCACTCGAATGTCGATCGTGCGTTTAGCTATGACGCGTCAATCCCAGCCCTCACAGTCACGACACATCAAGTATGTAAAGCGTCCACATGAGCGACAGCCGCCGCGAGCCGGCGACGAGCGAACGAGCGGAACGTGTACGCAGTCATTATCTCAAGCCCGTGAGTGAAACGGAACGTAAATTGAAATGTATCGCGTGCCATAATCCGCGCGCATTAATCTCACTCAAACGCCGATCGTTGCGTAACATCGAACAGCAACGGCTCAAGTTCATTGATCCACTTAATGTCCGTGCGCTAAATGTGTCGTATGATCGTTGTTGAGGTATGTCAAAACATTGTTGTTACATAATTAAGCGCGTTTACATGCCATCTGAGCACGTGCGCCGCGCGCCGCCGCTTCCGACCGATCACCGATACGTCACCATGTTTATTTATGAGCTTATGATTATAAAATGACGTTTACACCATTCTGATATCGTTGACCGGTCGCCGTACAATAATAACATTCATTCATTCGTAAGTGATTAATAGCCCGCCAGCTACTTACCTACCGAATAGATTTGCGGTGTTGTAAGTAGTATTATTAATAAATTCATTATCGTCATAATTATACCTAAACAAGATTTTACGCCGGTGTCTGTAGTAAAACGTAATTTACAACAAACATTGAAATTTATTTACGTCTGTTCTACTACTCGATATTTAAATGTTTTTGCTGAGCGAAATATCTGTGATATAAAAAGTTAACTTCGCTGCATAGATATATTTTTTAAGGTTTATTATCACTTAGCTATATAAAGATTTCACAGCAAAATTATACATATATACAATTCTAATATTGTAGTATACCCATTTTAAATAAAATACACATTTGAAACAACATAAAATTTAAATAGGTACTATATTGAACGCCTAAGTCACATACAGGTCGACGGCGGACTTACAATCTGCGAAGCTGGCGCGCGTGTACGAAGAAAGATGAACGCAGAACGACTTAGTATCTGTAAGGACATACTCGGCAACTAAGTACAATCTGCATACTCCGTAAAATACCTCGCTTTTCATAGTTGTACCATAAATAAAAAAATATTATTTATATAGAGCAAAACCAAATGAACAATCCAGTAGGAAGCCTTAATTTACCGTGAAATAAGAATGGCGCCCAGCCCTCAGTGGGCCGCGATGGCAGCAATAACTCAACAAACGCGAAGAGCTCGGAATTTATTATAGTTGTTAAACTTTTACCCCGTCCCGAACTTGACCGTCAAAATAAGAGGCGGCCAATAAAAAAACATCACTCTTATACAATGACGTGAATTTACATAAATTATTATTGGCGGCGGCGCGTCTCGGGCGGCGTGTTTACTCGGTGCACTGTTTACATAGGCATCGGCACACCAAACCGAAGTTCAACGACTCATATATTGTTTTATGGGCGAACGTAATTGGGTCGCGGTGCGCCATTCCGGCCCATTCCGATTTACAGCGGCCGTCCGCGAATGTCAAGGGTCCTAGCTTCAGATCGACTATAGCGTTCTTGTTGTGGCTTGTGCAACGTGCGACTCGCGTAGATGGTGAGATACCTCGCGTCTAGACACCGCGGAGTTTTACTTTCGTCGGATAGATACGAGATAAGTGGATGCGATACTTAAATATAAATAAACAACATCGATAACATCGTAAATGTACGACGACGTGACGTTGACGTAGTAAAATAAAACACTCGGAGCGTTTGTGATATGATACAAAAAGAGCAACTCAATTGGTAATCTAATACGACAATAATAATATAATCGTTCGCATTGAATTCGGTTCATGACATTGGCCGTGCGACGGTTTTTTTTTTTTGAACAGGTGTTAGAACAACGCATCCATTCATCGGATCGTCAGAGTCGATGCCCTATATTATTGTCGTCTCTCAAGTCCATTCAGTCGCACAATAGGCATATAATTGGTCGTGAACGTGTATGTCAAAACATGCCGGCGGAATTCATAACGCTTTACATAATTAGGCTCGTTTGCATAACCGATTATTATGCGTGTCTTCGCCGATGACGGTGCGTTGCGGCGAATTGATTCATTTGTTTGTGTTTACTAACTTGTACCCCACGTGCTCGATCGGGGCGGTAATGAGGCGTGATTGAATGTTGGCGGAGGACGCGCTTAGAGCGCGGCGCCGCGGTCGCGCCGCGCGGCATACCGCTATCATTATGTTCGCCGATTAATAATGAATATTTTTTTTATTATATCTGTATATTTTCACGCCAGTTCCTTTGCAATGCGGGCAGAGAGCACGTGTTACGTATATCTATCAGTACAGATCTGACGTGCTTCAACCATTAATCACTATTTACATAGTCATGTATTGTTTGAACGTTTTGGGAAACGTCTGACCTTTTTGGTCAAGATGATAAGCCCTCGGCACCTGCATCCAGTAACATGCCGATAGTATATATGTGTTCTTACACTGTTTTGTCTGCTAAAATTTCTACATGTTCGAACTATCGGAAATAAAACTATTTATATAAATCTATATATACATATTAGGTTTACGATTTAATCAATTTTAACAAAAATAAATTCACATTTAAATTGGGAGATAGCAGATTATACGTCGGCACAGAGAAAGCTACATATAAACAATAGCAAGTCATATAATAATATATTTCTATATATTTTCTATAACAACGCTGGAGATATCATACACGTAGCTATAAGGTTCCTACATCGCCAAAGTATGGGAACATAATAGCAAGACATATCTCGGTATAGCAACGTATATTATTGCGCAGATCGCAGACATTGTGGTATGGCTGCCATCGGTTATAGTCTACCATGATCTTCTATTATAGTAGAACACAGTAATACATATTTATAACTCCGCTTGTGTCGATCTTTAAGTATAAAACGATAGGAACAGACACGAAAATAATGGAAAAAACGAATTATTCACCAAACTGTGTTCAGTGCAATAATTGATTCAGTTAATTACGATAGTTCTATATGTTCACGTGTTTACAAAGTGACATATATTTGCAAAAATTAACGAACCACTAATTGGATTATCTCTCGTGTTAAATGTTTGATTGGCGTGAAAAATTCGTGGTCGAGTTTTTGTGCTTTGCCAGTTCGATTCTCTATTTGTTTCATGCATACATCATTAACTGATTGAAAATAGCGTCATTATATATTTTAACTAGATGTACTCGCGGCTTCGCCCGTGCGGAACCTATATATA